>SJYV01034882.1:538517-562875 GCA_006410875.1 Neotragus pygmaeus | reverse complement strand
CCGAAGAATTGATGCTTTTGAACTGTGGTGTTGGAGAAGACTCTTGAGAGTCCCCTGGACTGCAAGGAGATCCAACCAGTCCATTCTGAAGGAGCTCAACCCTGGGATTTCTTTGAAGTGAATGATGCTAAAGCTGAAACTCCAGTACTTTGGCCACCTCATGAAAAGAGTTGACTCACTGGAAAATCCTCTGATGCTGGGAGGGATTGCGGGCAGAAGAAGGGGACGACCAAAGATGAGATGGCTGGATGGCATCACGGACTCGATGGACCCGAGCCTGAGTGAACTCCGAGAGATGGTGATGAACAGGGAGGCCTGGCGTGCTGCAATTCATGGGGTCGCAAAGAATCGGACACGACTGAGCAACTGAACTGAACTGAACTGAGTCTGAATATATATCGCACTGTTATTTGTGATCAATAACCACTTTTTTCAATAAGAAATGACTATTATTCTGCTGACTTTAGCCATAATTTGTCTTTCATTGGAATTTTTTGTTTAGTTTGGAGTTTGATGGCTGAAATTAGTTGTAAAGATAATAAAGTTAGGGGAAAACTTCTAAAATTAGATTTCTCTAAAGACACATTGTAGAATTTTATGGTAAGCAAGGCATTCCAGCTGATATAAATTTTCAGTGAAAACACATAAATGGAAAAATCAGTATTCTTCCAGCAGAAGTAAATATTGTGAGTTTGGGAAAAATAGCCTTCTGACTAAGCATTATCATTACATAACATCCATGTTTAACATATAATGTTGTATGTGAATGCTATTAAGGTAGTGGGAGCTTCACCTTGCCCTTGGAAATCTCTAAACACATCTTCAATAGCAGAGACTTTCAAAACCTGGTTATGAATGGTGACCTAAAGTCTCTTATGACATCAGTCATCTCCACGAATTAACTTAGGGCTGAAGAATCTCAGACAGGAAGCAGGGCATTGTGGGTGTCCATAACGTGAGCATGAGCTTGGAAAAAGGAAAGATTGTTCTACTTTGGCTAAAAGACTTTATGTAATTCTCAGTTGTTTCAGTTAGATTGCCACTAACAGCAAGGCCATCTAAATAGCTTAGTTTAGAACAACATAGAAGTCAAACACCCTGGAACCAATAGTGATAAAGAGTACTGAATAGTCAATTTATTGAATAAATCACTCAAAAAATAGCTTTTATTCAACACCTTTATACAATAAGCACTCTACTAAGCACAGAGGTTATATGTCTTCAAGGAGATCAGCATGATTTTGAACCAATAATCTGTAAAAGAGAAGTAGGCTAGGACTGACATTTAGGGCCCTGGAGGTATCATGGTGGCAGGGAACTGAAACAGATGCAAAGTGGCTTGAGTTTTTTCTTTGTCTCCCCAGACTCAGTCTAGGTATTTCAAGGAGAAAGCAAAGGTACTTATTCACTTAGTTCAGTAGAGACAGGAGTCATTTTGTCCCAATTGGCCCAGAGAGCTTTGACCTGAGCCAAGCTCACCTTTAGACCTGAGGCTCATCAGAGATCTTGCAGTATGTTCTAATCTTGGAAAAACAGAATTGGGGCTGGGGCTAAAAATCTACAATATATCTCATCTGGACCATTACCTCACAAAGGACCTTACTTTTAAATCAGCATCTTAATTGAGTCTTGTGTTCAGTAAAGTTTGAGACTCTCTATCTTAGCATTAGAGCAGTAGTTCTTAACTGGGAAGTGATTTTGCCCCTAAGAGGACAGAGAGTAAGCGGATGCTGCTGGTGTCTAGAGGGTAAAAGCCAAGGATGTTGCTCAACATCCTGCCATGCACAGGACAATCCCCAGAACAACAGCAAAAATTATCTAGCCCAGAAGACTATCAAAGGTGCTGTAATCCTGGCATAGAGCAAACAACATCATGCCCATGTAGGTGATCAATAAATGTGAAGTGGGTAGAGAAAAGTAAAGCTAAGTGCTCTTTTTGAGGGCTCAGGTGCATTTCTTCTGGGACATACCTGGTGGGGATGCTTCACAGCTTTCTAACCTGTCCAGGTGTGTGGGGACATGGAGGCCCAGGACCTCCAAATACTCATTCATTGCAGTGACTATACATCACATTTAACAACCTATAAGAGAGACAGTCTTTTTCTTTTTTAATGTTCAGGGTGTCCTAGACAGTAAAGAAATCTACCTGCAATGTAGAAGACCCAGGTTTGATCCCTGAGTTGGGAAGATCCCTTGGAGAAGGGAATGAATACCACTTCAGTATTCTTGCCTAGAGAATCCAATAGACAGTGAAGCCTGGTGGATTACAGTCCATAGGGTCACAAAAAGTTGGACATGACTAAGCAATTAATACTTTAACTTTTCATTTTACACATATAATTATATAATATGTGGACTGCAAGGAGATCCAACCAGTTCATTCTGAAGGAGATCAGCCCTGGGATTTCTTTGGAGGGAATGATGCTGAAGCTGAAACTCCAATACTTTGGCCACCTCATGTGAAGTGTTGACTCATTGGAAAAGACTTTGATGCTGGGAGGGATTGGGGGCAGGAGGAGAAGGGGACAACAGAGGATGAGATGGCTGGATGGCATCACTGACTCGATGTATGTGAGTCTGACTGAACTCTGGGAGTTGGTGATGGACAGGGAGGCCTAGCGTGCTGCGATTCATGGGGTAGCAAAGAGTCAGACATGACTGAGTGACTGAACTGAACTAAGATATAAAAATTAAATATAATATTTAGATAGAGTTATTTCTAGCTCTTTTTTTATCCCAGTACAATTTCTCTCTTTTGATTTTTGGCTTAAAAGGTCCCCAGCTTTGTGTTGAGGTTCTCTGGCATAGATAACACTTTGACTATATAGCATCAAGAAAGAAAGAAAAAAAAATGAGGATTCAATGATTCAGTTATAGTTCTGCTTCCTTGGTGGCTCAGACGGTAAAGTGTCGTCCTGCAGCACAGGAGACATGGGTTTGATCCCTGGATTAGGAAGATCCCTTGGAGAAGAAAATGGCAACCCACTCCAGTACTCTTGCCTGAAAAATTCCATAGATGGATGAGCCTGGTATGCTATAGTCCATAGGATCACTAAGAGTCAGGCACGACTGAGTAACTTCACTGGTTCATTTGTTCCATCTTAAAATTAATTCTTATCTTTTTAAAATATTTATTTATGCAGGAAGTTTTAGGATATATAAAATGTTATAACACAGTATAGATTTTTTCCACAAGTTCTGTGAAGAATTTGGACACAGACTATGTTATTTTCCTCTTTTTGAAAAATGTTTTAGAAGGTCTAGTCGGTTCAGGTCAGAAGTAAAAATGAATTTGAAAGACTGGAAAATCTTTAATAGAATATAAAAACATTTTTCTTGGGTGGTCTCCCTGTAACTCATCTTTTTTTTCTTTTTCTTATTCTTATCACCTATATTTTCAAACATGTTTCAGTATCAGACAAGCAAATTAAGAGGAAATAACTTCTTTTAAAACCTACCTAAAGAAAGGAGAAATGAAAAGACTAATTAATAAGGTGTCTTACACTTTCTCTTTAGCATTTAGTATGAAGCTGACTTTCACTGCTGTCTAATAAAATGAACGAAGAGTGAAAAGTTCAAATATTAGGCTTTCCTGTGGAGGTTGTTTCATGAGATCTTGAGAGCTAGCATTAGTGGAGTGACAGATGGGAGTTCATGTTCCTGTCTCGTCTGTGGTGTACTGCTGAGATGGCTACCTGAGGCAAATAAAACTCTCCAAACCAAAATGTAACTGCATCTCAGAAGTTCAGTGACCTAAGGTGAAATAACTGTGCTTCGTCTCCACTGACTTCCTCTGCCCTTCACCAACCCCTCTCCCCAGATTGCCTCCTTAAAGCTAAACAAACAAAAACGGCAAAACTCTAGACTTCTCAACAAAAGGCATTTTGTGTTCTACCCAACTGTTGTGTACAAGATATGAAAGTCTCAGTCATGGCAAAAGGAAACTTACATTAAATTAACATGCCCCCAAACAACTTAAAATCAATGGATGTGTTTTTCTCCAGAGAAATCCATAATTACCTTGGCTTCTGCACAGCAGAAAATAACAGAGTTTCATAGACAGTTTTTTGAGTTGACTATAGTTCAGATCAAGGTCCACATATGCTATAAATCTTTGTAATAGCAAGTAACTATCAGGGACTATCAGTAACTACTGAGCCATTTAGCAATTTAAGTGGTCCACACCAGAATGTCCAAACAGATTGCAACAAGTGTTCATTTCTCATGGAGTACCCTGAAATAACCAATAGACAAAGTTAAGGTCGCATCTTAGACATTTAAGCCTGTGTGTGTGGAATAAGGGTGCCAGATATAACACAGGGCACCCAGTTTACGTTTGAATTTCACAGAAGCAATAGATAGATTTCTTTTAGTATAAATATGTCCCAAACATTATATAAGACATTTTTATACTAGAAAAGCATTTATTATTTATCTGAAATTCAAACACAATGAGGTATTCTCTTTTTATTTTGTATTTGCTAAGGCTGGCAACCCCATCTATGAAGAATTTCAAACTTTAATTTTAGAAATCCTGTTATTAAACACTAAACAGTTGGATAAATATATACTTACATATATAATTTTAAACTATGTAGGTATATGAAATGTAAGAAATTGAATGCCAGTACTAGCAGGCACAATCAGTGTAAAGACAGTTAATGAATAATAATATAAAAAAGGTTGTAGAGTATTTGTAAACCTAAGAGATACTTAACCCATCTCACACACAGGTTAACCCTCTTGATGCTTAATAATTGTGATGTTTTGGGTCATGGGCAGCCACCTGTCCAGAGATTTTCTGATAGAATTAGATATTTAATTTACCTTTGACACCATCAATTTAGTCAATCTAAATTTGACCAAAGCAACATCATTCTCTATCTGCAACTAAACAGTTGTTTTCAGATGATGTGTAGGTCCCAGAGTAACATTTTCTTTCTATGGGTTATAGATAAATGTATTTTTGTGGTCAATACAGGATTTTGCTTCAAATACTAGTTCTGCGATTTGTTTGTTGCGTTAATTGGATTAACTCTCTAAACCTCAGTTTTTTTTTAATTTTTTTATAGAATGAAAGAAAAACACTAACTCTCAATAAGCTGTTGAGATTACAAACTATTCAATGAGACTGTGCAATTAAAACAGTGACTGACACTTATTAATGGTTAAGCTATCAAATCCCTGTATGCCAGGAGTTTCTCTGTCTTATTCATGATATAGTATCAGCACCAAGTGTATTGCTTAAGACATAATGGGAGCTCACATATTTTATGAAATAATACTTCCATAAATAATTGTAGTAATAGAGATAGTCCTAGTCAGTCAGTCAGTTCAGTTGCTCAGTCGTGTCCGACTCTTTGCGACCCCATGAATCGCAGCATGCCAGGCCTCCCTGTCCATCACCAACTCCCGGAGATCACTCAGACTTATGTCCATCGAGTCAGTGATGCCATCCAGCCATCTCATCCTCGGTCGTCCCCTTCTCCTCCTGCCCCCAACCCCTCCCAGCATCAAAGTCTTTTCCAATGAGTCAACTCTTCTCATGAGGTGGCCAAAGTACTGGAGTTTCAGCTTTAGCATCATTCTTTCCGAATGGACCGGTTGGATCTCCTTGCAGTCCAAGGGCCTTGCAAGAGTCTTCTCCAGCACCACAGTTCAAAAGCATCAATTCTTTGGTGCTCAGCCTTCTTCACAGTCCAACTCTCACATCCATACATGACTACTGGAAAAACCATAGCCTTGATTAGATGGACCTTTGTTGGCAAAGTAATGTCTCTGCTTTTCAATATGCCATCTAGGTTGATCATAATTTTTCTTCCAAGGAGTAAGTGTCTTTTAATGTCATGGCTGCAATCACTATCTGAAGTGATTTTGGAGCCCCCCAAAATAAAGTCTGACACTGTTTCTGCTGTTTCCCCATCTATTTCCCATGAAGTGATGGGACCAGATGCCATGATCTTCGTTTTCTGAATGTTNATATATATATATATATATATATCTCCACTCTCTTTTTTATTCTTTTCCCATATAGGCCATTACAGAGAATTGAGTATACTTCCCTGTGCTATACATTAGGTTCTTATTAGTTATCTATTATGTATACTATATATATATATATTTATTTATTTATATTTATGTGTAGAAGGGTGTATATGTCAATCTCAAACTTTGGAACAACCTCTTAATTTATCTCCCTGCTTCCATACTTGAAACCCTCTACATCTCTATCTTTCATCATAGTAAGCATTCTAAGATGAAAAATGGATGACCATTCTCCATAAAGTCTTCATGGATTCTCATTGCTCTTAACATAAAGGCGAATTCCCTTCAAAAGGTGACTCACGACTTCACTCTTGCCTAACTCTCAAACTTCATCTGGCCCCACAACTGTACTCACATTTCACTCTTCAGCAAAGCTGGACTTAAACACAACACTCTTGCTCCAGCACTTTGCACTCACTGTTCCTCTTCCCTAGAGTTCTCTCCCTTCTGCTCCCTCTTCCCATGTCTTCCCATATTGTTCCTTCACATGCATTTCATGTTATCTGTCCTGCAAACCTTCCCTAGCTCCCCCAGACCAGAGAAGAATGCACTGCTTTGTTTCCAAATGTCCTACTCATCCCCACAGTACTACGTGACAATGGGGTCATTTCTCTATAGCTGCCTTCTTCACCGATTATAAACTCTACATAGGAGAGGCTCCTCCCTGCCTTCACAGCTGTCGCAGAGCCAGCACCCGGCCCAGTGTCTGGATACAGGTGGTGCTTCATAAATATGCACTGGTCATGCTTCAGGTTGAGATATGCATTCCTCCAACTTTAAAGCCAGCAAAACTCCTTTTAAGTTAAAATCACTACTCTTGTTAAAAGTTCCCAGGACAGAAACTCACCATCTTCGACCATTTAGCACTAAATTTGACCCTGGATTACAAACTGTGGAGCAACGTTGTTACCACGGTATTGATTCTTGTACCTCAGACACACTGTGTGCACCTCAGTCTCTTGTTCCTGTCCAACTCTTCGTGATCCCATGGACTGTAGCTTATAAGACCCCTCTGCCCGTGGGATTTCCCAGGCAAGAATACTGGATCGGGTTGCCATTTCCTTCTCCAGGGGAATTTTACCAGCCCAGGATCAAAGCCATATCGCCTGCAACCCCAGCACTGGCAGGCAGATTCTTTACCACTGAGCTACCTGAGAAGCCCTTTCAAACACACTCCTATTACTCTGATACAGATGAANTACTGGATCGGGTTGCCATTTCCTTCTCCAGGGGAATTTTACCAGCCCAGGATCAAAGCCATATCGCCTGCAACCCCAGCACTGGCAGGCAGATTCTTTACCACTGAGCTACCTGAGAAGCCCTTTCAAACACACTCCTATTACTCTGATACAGATGAAACAGATAATAGAGACATATGCACATATATGGATAGACATAGATAAAATTCCCTGTTGGATCTGTTTCTCTGGAGAAACCTAACATTCCATAGTGCACCTCAAAGTGGACAAAAAAGCAGAGAAGCATCATTAGATGTGGGAAGCTCTTTCATAAAAGACATAACTGAATCCAACAGCTGGGATTTCACTCCTAGATGCTGGCTGACCCAGCTATGTCAGTAGGTTTGCACATGGATATTACATAGAGGCAAAACACTGGGAAGACACACCTGGTTTCTCAGAGTTTTGTCTCCCTGGCAAATGAGCAGGACCCCATTTGTGTGACTGGGGATCACATCTGTATTAAGAGTGTGACTAGTGATCACAAACCAGAGACAGGACTAAGGGATGGTGTCACTGACGGTGCTGTGAGCCTCTCACCTTCTTTACCTGTTAAGTCAGTAGTTTTCAGCCAGAATTGCACTTAAGGAAATCTAGGGTAACGCTTCTTAAATTTAATATCCCTGAAAAATCTCCTAGGAGTGTTTTAAAACACTGATTTGGATATAGTAGGCTTGCTTCTGCATTTTAATCAGCACCAGGTAATGCCCCTCTTCAGTCCATGGGCTTCACAATGAGTAGCAAGAATCTACTGGATTCTTGATCTACTGGACCCCTGAGATATATAATCATAGACTTTGAGAGAAAGCCCATACACAGTTCTTAAAACTCCAAGGTAATTTGAAAATTAAACAAGGGTTCAGAAGTATGGCATTAATACTTACCTCAAGAGTTGTTAGTACAATGAAATTACACAANATATGTAAAGCATAGATTTTTGATTGAATTGTAAATATGCCTCATATGGTGCTGTTTAAGATTAAAGCAACATTCAGGAAATATTCTATTTACTTATCATTGTCCTAGATAGACATGAGTAGAGAAGGGTTGTCCATGAGTAGAGAAGGGTTGTGACTTTTTTGAAGAAAAGGATATTCCAACCTACGATTTTCCCTGGGTGGTGGATGAGGAATTTTTATCATGGGAAAAGGACCTTCCATTCTGTAAGATTAAGAGTTTTAAGATCAGACTTGGAGACATGGAAATAATCCAAAACACAAGCACCATGAAGGATAAAGCTGGTGGAGGTTAATCTGGTAACTGCTGTGGAAAAACTGGTTAGGATCTTAAGGTATGTTTAATTCCTATAATTTCATGCAGCCATAAAATTAAAAGATGTTTGCTCTTCGGAAGGAAAGGTATGACAAACCTAGACAGAGTATTAAAAAGCAGAGATGTCACTTTGCTAACAAAGGTCCATACACTCAAAGCTATGGTTTTATCAGTAGTCATGTACAGATGTGAGTTGGATCATAAAGAAACCCAAGTGCCAAAGAATCAATGGTTTAAAACTGTGGTGCTGGAGAAGATGGCAGAGAAATAGGACGTGGAGACCACTTTCTCCCCTACAAATTCATCAAAAGAACATTTGAACGCTGAGTAAATTCCACAAAACAACTTCTGAATGCTGGCAGAGGACATCGGGCAACCAGAAAAGCAGCCCATTGTCTTTGGAAGGAGATGTTTTATCAACAGTACTGTATATAGATGGAGAAGTCTTGATGCTACTGTAAAAATAAGACCGAAAACCAGAAGCAGGAGGCTTAAGTCAAATCCCGAGAACACCAGAGAAATCCTGACTCCAGGGAACATTAATTGACAGGAGCTCATTAAACGCTTCCATACCTACACTGAAACCAAGCACTACCCAAGGGCCAACAAGTTCCAGAGCAAGACATACCACGCAAATTCTCCAGCAACACAGGAACACAGCCCTGAGCTTCAGTGACAGGCTGCCCAAAGTCACTCCAAACCCACTGACCTCTCATAACTCATTACTGGACATTTCATTGCACTCCAGAGAGAAGAAATCCAGCTCCACCCACCAGAACACCGACACAGGATTCCCTAACCAGGAAACCTTGACAAGCCACCCACACAACCCCACCCACAGCGAGGAAACCCCACAATAAAGAGAACTCCACAAACTGCCAGAATACAGAAAGGCCAGCCCAAACACAGCAATATAAACCAGATGATGAAGAGACAGAGGAATACCCAGCAGGTAAAGGAACAGGATAAATGCCCACCAGAGCTGTGGTGCTAGAAAAGATGGTTGAGAGGCCCTTGGACTGCAAGTAGAACAAACCAGTCAATCCTAAAGGAAATCAACCCTGCATATTTATTAGGACTGATGCCGAAGCTAAGGCTTCCCAGGTGCTAGTGGTAAAGAACTTGCCTGCCAATCCCAGAGACATTAGAATCGTGAGTTCAATAGTTGGCCTTGACTGAAGCAACTTAGCACACATGATTTTGAAGTGCCAATACTTTGGCCACTGATGTTAAGAGCTGACTTATTGGAAAAGACCCGGGAAAGATTGAGGGCAGAAGTAAAAGGCGGAAACAGGATGAGTTGGTGTTATGGCATCACCCATGGACAGGAGTTTGAGCAAACTCTGGGAGATGGTGAAGGACCGGGAAGGCTGGCATGCTGCAATCCATGGAGTCACCAAGAGTCGGAAATGACTGAATAAGAACAATTATTCCTATAAAAGTCAGGAATAGCCATGTGAGACACTGAAACTTATACTTCTATCATTCCTTTAATATTCAATGAAATTTTGAGAACACCAACAGGAAGGATATAGACACGTTTGGAAAATTAATCAACGGCTTTGTGTCCCTGCTTGGAGAAGGTTGGGCTAAGGAGTGAGCTCACAGAATCCGATTATGAGATGATGTGATGTGAACTGCAAGGGCTCTGGAACAAAGCTTGCAAGTCCAAATGTCTGGCAGAGCTGAAAAGAGACCACCAGGATGGATTCGTAGAACATGTAAGAATTCCTCAGCAATTCCTGATTCCCAGAAATCACTTGGGAAGAGGAACACAGCGAGAAAATAGACTTCCTGAAATTGATTTGGATATTAAATGAACCGTAGTTTTATTTTGCCTTACAAATAGGTGAGTTTTGAGGACACACTGACTGCATTATGTTCATCTTGGCAGCCAGAAAGCTTAGAGTGGAAAGTATTGCTTAATTATAATAATAATCTCACCCAGAATTCCTAATATCATTAAAAGCTACCAGGAAGGGAAATCCAACTACAACACCTTCTCTCCTCTTAAGTGATTTGTGACCTTTCCTTTAATCTTTATTATTATAGCAATGATTTGTGTGTTTACTAAGGGGATCTGACTTAAGCATAAGCTGGGATTTAGATCCGCCGAGGCATGTGCAGTTAACCAGAAGGCAGCCTGCCAGGAGTCTGGTCAGATGAGTGACTAGGAAGACTGCTGAGGAAGACAGTCACTGACAAGCCTGGTCCCAAAATAGACCCACAGAGTTGGAGGGGAGAAGTGACTCTGTATAATCATTTTGTCACTTGGGTTAGTCATCGGCTCTGCCTCCATGGATGTATGTCTAGGTTGTCTGGGAGGAAGTGGAAGTAAACTAGAGGAAAAAGTTATTTTATTGAAACTTTGTGCACAGTCAGAAGCAACATTGCTTTCAGTTCAGTCACTCGGTCATGTCCGACTCTTTGGTACCCCATTAATCGCAGCATGCCAGGCCTCCCTGTCCATCACCAACTCCTGGAGTTCACTCAGATTCACACCCGTCGAGTCAGTGATGCCATCCAGCCATCTCATCCTCGGTCATCCCCTTCTCCTCCTGCCCCCAATTCCTCCCAGCATCAGAGTCTTTTCCAATGAGTCAACTCTTCGCAATGAGGTGCCCAAAATACTGGAGTTTCAGCTTCAGCATCATTTCTTCCAAAGAAATCCCAGGGTTGAGCTCCTTCAGAATGGACTGGTTGGATCTCCTTGCAGTCCAAGGGACTCTCAAGAGTCTTCTCCAACACCACAGTTCAAAAGCATCAATNTCCCTGAAGTGAAAACTCAATGTCTTAACCGCTGGGCTGCCAGGGAAGTCCCAAGACACATCTTTTGGAAAGATTCTCAAGGTGGAAGAATCTCTCAGTAAAACACCATTTCCCATAAATGACCTGTAACTGACAAGGAGTACTTACCTATATGACACACCATATGCAGATATATAGGAAGTACTAGAATAAGAGACAAGAGAAAGACTCCCTGATCATATTCAGTTCCCCTCAAGTCAAGGTAGAAAAGAAAACCTAGTGTGAATTCCCCTGAAGTACTTCTGCCCTCTTACCTCTGTGGGAAAATATACTGGCACCTGCCACTTCCATCGTCTCTAATACTCCCCAGATGTGTCAGAATACCTCCTAGTTTCCAGCTCTTCCTGCGGCTGCAGTTATCTATGGCCACAAAGCCATAATTAACTGTTTTTGGCTGTGCTGGGTCTTCCTCGCTGTGTCTGGGCTTTGCTGTAGTTGCCACAAACAGGGGCTACTCTCTAGGTGTGGGGCGTGGGCTTCTCGTTGCAGTGGCCTCTCTTGTTGCAGAGCACAGGCTCTTGGCGCACAGGCCTAAGTAGCAGTGGCACACAGGCTTAGTTGCCCTACGGCATGACAGAGGAGCCTGGGGAGGTAAAGTCCACGGGATCAAAAGAGAGTAAACACGACTTCACGACTAAACAACAACAAAGATGAACTAAACTATCAAAGGAGATGGTAAAGTAGCAAAGGAGACAGAGCGCACTTGAGGTTCAGGGCAGGTCAAGAGGACACTGGAGACATAAAACCAGAGGAGAGAAGGCTAAGAGACAGAATAATGCAAACCCGTGCTCAAGAAGAGATAAGTAAATATCTGAATCCAACAATTAAAAGTCCAGTTTACAGGAGGTAAGCACGGGAGAATTTGGAAATTTAAATCGTATTGACTTTGAGGACACAGTATTATCTAGTGCATGTTTTTTTTTACTTTTTCATGATAAATTAATTGTTTAAAAAACGGACAGACAGTGAAAAAAAGGCACTCCTCTCCACCTTTAGTGTGGCAGACGTGGGTTCTAAGTGGACTTCCTAGGAGCGTGGCAAAGCCCGGGTGGCTACCTCACATATCAAAAAGGGCCAGGTTTAGAAAGGGACCACTGTCCCAAGAATTTGCTGCCATAGCGGCACGCAGTGGGCAAGGAGGCAGCACATCCCAAATTAATGCTATTTTACAAGCTATCACAGCTGTGCTGGTTCTTTTAGTTGCCTCCATATTTTCAAATGGGAGGATGACAACAGTAACTACATTGGGAGTTGTCTGGTTCAGTAAATATTAGTATCCTACTGCGGGCCCAGATTCTGCAGTTCAGTCTCTTCATTCATGGAAGGTCTGTCCAAAGGGGTGGGTCAAGGGCAGAGGGGAGAGGGTGTGTCAACAAGTCAAAGAATAAAGGCTCAGTAAACAATAGTGTTTATTTCAGCAGTAAATCAAACTTTCAAAACAGTAATGAAAAAAAAGATGGAGGGAGGGCACAAAGATTAATTGGAAATTTAAAAATGAAGCTTCTTTGAGTAACCTGGAGATAAAAATGAGAAACATCCAGTGAGGAGGTCACTGACATCCCTTTTCCAAGTCCTACTACATACTACCACTAGATTTCTTTTACTTACTAGACAATATCCTACTAAGTCATTGTAAAAAAAAAAAAGATAATATAAAACAGAAAACTGGGTTAATATTCCAATATTAATATCAATATACCTACTAAATAAAATTGTGTATAAATCCCAACTTTATCATCATTCCAACCTTACAGTCATAGAGAGAAGGCATTTTGCTTTTTGCAAAAGACTCTTCTCAGAGATCCCTTCATGTCTCTGTTCCTCAGGCTGTAGATGAAGGGGTTNTTTCTGGAACTCTCTTGCTCTTTCCATGATCCAGAGGATGTTGGCAATTTAGGTCTCCTTAAAAAAAAAAAAATTTAGATCCCCCTACCTTGGCCCCTTCGAGCATTCACCATAGTGTCAACTAGGAGATTCAGTGCTTTGTGGAAGATGGCTTTGGAATCTGGTGACAGAAACTAATGAGTGAAGGAGGAATAGCTGTGCAAAGCAGCAGGAGGAGTGCCTGGCAGGCCCAGAAACACACAGAGGGACCAACAGGTAAGTGGAGCAATTCTCTGTGTGAGAAGTGGCCAGACTCTCTTCTGGATTAAACTTCAGTCAGCCTCCTCCATACCCTCTAGGCCCGAACTCTGGCCTTTGTCCTTATAGGGCCTGAAACACCAAGTTGTTGAAACAATCATGCTGCCAGTTTTATAAGAATGTCCACCCTCAAACTTAGTTGATCTGGCATCAATTAGATCTTGGCAGTACCTAGCATAAGGGGCTATGGTACCCAGAAATGTTGACATTACCAGCAGCACCAGCAGAGGCAAAAGTGTGTTATGAGTGTGTAATGACACAGCTGACTGCATACTTGGTGAGCACATTTGAGATGTCCCCCGATGAGTCTCAGAATACAGGGAAGGAATCTTTCCAAAGAGAAAGCCAGAGAAATGGAGATTATGTTTAATTCTCATAATATACAAAGCATTCATTATAAACAAAATATCATGGGCTTAGTCACTCAGTTGTGTCTTGCTTTGTGATCCTATGGACTTTAGCCCGCCAGGCTCCTCTGTCCATGGGGATTCTCCAGGCAAGAATACTGGCGTGGGTTACCATGCCCTCCTCCAGGGGATCTTCCCAACCCAGGGATTCAACCCAGGTCTCCCGCATTGCAGGTGGATTCTTTACTGTCTGAGCCACCATATTTGTATCCTTATACTAAGTCACTTTAGTCGTGTCTGACTCTTTGCAATCCCATGGACTGCAGTCCACCAGGCTCCTCTGTCTGTGGGATTTCCCAGGCCAGAATACTGGAGTGGGTTGCCTTGCTTCTTTTATAGTTAATAAATACTGACTCTTAGAAAAGCAACTTTCCCTTATAAAAGGCAGAATTGGGACATAAATCCAAGTGCTCTGATGTATTTTCAGTGTTTATTCTACCACAATACAGCTGCCCCTCATTTAAGGTATTTCCTATACAGATTCTGATGCCCTTGTCTTTAAAAAAATTATATGATGTATGAGCTAATAAATTTCTCATTTTTATATGCCAGATAGAATAAATTTCATACCTTCCTATAATTGACATTAAAATTTTAAATTGAATTTATTCATTAAAATGTGTTGAATTTTATTCATTAAAAAGATGCTTCCCCCATCTTTATTTAAAGAAAAATTTACTAAATTTAAAAATAGGATATATCTTCTAAATTCTGGCAAGGAGTAAGAAGATACACTCCTTAAAGAAGAAAAAAGTGACTGGAGATTCTGAAGAAGCATGGAAGAATTCCGTCGTTGTTTATAAAAGCTGCTGTTGAAAAGGTAGTTCAAACAAAATGGCAAGATGGAGCCACACTAGGTCAAAATTGTAGGACTTGCCCATCAGTCCAGGAAAACTAGAGCAGGCATCGGATTCAATCCACCAGCAAAGAGGCAGTCAAAGCCGGGCACTGGAACCCTGCCAGAGGCTGAGCAGGGCGGATGCTGGAGGAGCAGCCAAGAGAACAAGCCAAGGATTAGTTAGTAGAGAAAGCAGCAGAGGTAACATGAGATGAGAACACAGGAAGCGGGTCTTAGGGCTATCTCCTTCGCTTCTGGACAGTGTCTTTTAGTGAGATAATGCCTCACTTCATGCTCCAGGCATGAGCTCACTGCATAGTGGCTTCAAGGTAATTTTCTACACCCGATACCACACACTCCAATCTAATCTCCTACCCTTTATAATACAGGATTTTTGTGTGGAAACCAAGAAACATGAGTGTCCAAATTTATCCGGGTTGTCATTAAGGTGTGCAGCAGTCTTTCTGGTCAATTTCTTGGACCTGTGATTATCCTGTCCCCCAGCCACCACCTTGGCACTGAATAGTGCCTGATAGAGTCTGGAAGATATATTCACATTTCCAGTCTATTGTTTTGGAAGTAAGATAAGTGAGGTTGCAGATGGAGTGTGGAGATAAAGAACCTGAGGGACAATGTGTTTGCCTCAAGCCCGGAGAAACTCATGGAAAGGGATCCTTGGTATTAAAATCTTGGGACTCAGGGAGGGTTGTGGAGATTAACGTAGCTTTTAAATAGCCAAGTAAAGGGATTGGTCAGCAGGATTACTAGATACAGTTCACTACTCTGAGGGATCCTGTGGTGTCATAATATCTATGAATATCATCCTTCCAGTGAGGAGTGTGTGGTCCTGAACTTGAAAATTTGTGAGCAGTGCCTTCTCCTTTTTCTTTGATTCAGAGCTATTCTGTGGTTGTTTTTTAGTCGCTAAGTCATGTCTGGCTTTTTGCAACACCATGGACTATAGCCCATCAGGCTCCTCTGACCATGGGATTTCCTACTCAAGGAATCTTCCTGACTCAGGGATTGAATCTGTTTCTCCTGCATTGATAGGCAGATTCTTTGCCTCTGAACTGTTGGAGAAGTCCCCAGAGCTATTTTATTGGACTCTAAAATGGATGATGCTCAAGATAACAATTCTCACAATCAATATTTTAAGCAAATAAACCTTCAGTCTTTATTTACTTTTGCCAAAAACCAGACTAAACCCTAGAAAGCAGGGAAAGATTGGAAGGCAAAGCAATAGGAATAGCAGAAATAATGTCCTACTACTCTGAGAATGTGCTGGGGGGCATGTCTGAACCATTTGTCTTCTTCAGACCGGTGACTGGATATAGTGGTTGTGGAGGAAACTGGAGAAAATCAAAAGACATACCTCTGCCAGAGAAGCATGGGTTTATCAGACTTTTTTTTTTAATTAATTTATTTATTTTTTAATTTTTTTAATTTGACTTTATAATACTCTATTGGCTTTGCCATACATCGACTTGAATCCATCACAGGTGTACACAAGCTCCCAATCCTGAATCCCCCTCCCACCTCCCACCCCACAACGTCTCTCTGGATCATCCCCATACACCAGCCCCAAGCATCCTGCATCGAACAGAGACCAGAGCCTCGTTTCTTACATAATAGTATATATGCTTCAATGCCATTCTCCCAAATCATCCTGCCCTCTCCTACTCCCTCAGAGGCCAAAAGTCCGTTCTCTATGTCTGTGTCCTTTTGTTGTCTCACATACAGGGTCATCATTACTATCTTTCTAAATTCCATATTGCTGAACATTTTGCTGTATTATATTTCTCAAATTGCTGTGAAGGCATGCTACTGTTTTGAACTTGCTTTCTTAAAATCTTTTACACCACCAGCCAAATAAGCAATGGGGGTCTTAAATCATTCTTCCTACAATTTTAGTCCTTAAAACTTTGTTAAAGTGAAGAATGCATGCCCAAAAGAAACTTAAAAAAAATACTTGCATGAAAAGAAGATAATTTAAAGAAAATAAGAAACAAAATAAAACAAAAGAGAGGCAAGGACAAGGTGAGTTCAATCATTCTATACAGAAGGAATGTTTGCATTTTAATTTTTATATAATTTGAACCTGTTAGAAAGAAAGAGTCAACTGCATTGCCTGGTGTTCATCAAGAAAAATTTTCACTATAGCAACTGGCCTGTTCACAGTTCTGCTTCTGTTATTTATGACACTTGTTGTGCCAACAAATCTTGGTGATATGGTCCAAAATGAAAATGCCCAGTGACTGTAGCCTAGGTGTTCTTTGTGTAGGTACAATTTTCAACACTATGCGATAACTCCACAGGGAGGAAGAAGGATGACAGGGATTAAAGTTGATTCCTGCAGCCCTGCTGGTGCTGATCCAGCATGTACATTTCTTATTTGTCCCCTTTTTTGGACTATGGATAATCGCAGAAGACAAGTACATCTTCAATTGAAGATATTGCAGCAGATACAGCCTAGGTGTGCCACTGAGTCACACGCTTTCCTTGAGTGTGAGTGGACACTGTCGTCCCCTTCCTTGAGTGCGAGTGGACATTGTGGTCCCCTTCTAACCAATGGAATATGGCAGAAATAAAGGGATTTTTCATGTATAGATCCTTAATCAGTGGATAGTAAGTTAATCAAAAGAGAGAATCCTAGATTGGCCTGAACTAATCAGGGAAGCCTTAAAACACCAGACCCTAGGCTTCCCTGAAGGCGAAAACTACAAGCAGCTGTTGTTCTCTTTTTCTCCCTGTTTCAGGTCTTCTTAAAGGGTCAGACTCGACTGAATGACTTTCACTTTCTTTCAGGTCTTCAGGAAGCAAACAGAGATGCAGAATACTGGAGTGGGCTGCCATTTCCTTCTCCAATGCATGAAAGTGAAAAGTGAAAGTGAGTTGCTCAGTCGTGTCCGACTCCTAGCGACCCCGTGGACTGCAGCCTACCAGGCTCCTCCATCCATGGGGCTTTCCAGGCAACAATACTGGAGTGGGGTGCCATTGCCTTCTCCATCAAGGATATAAATCCTGTCAACAACCTGCCAGAGCTTAGATGCTGCTCCATTCCTGGTAAAGCCTGCAGATGAGAATGCAGTCTGTCTAACACCTCTATTTCAGCCTTACGAAGCCCTAAGCGAGGACCCAGCTTAAGGTATGCCAGACTTTCAACCCACAGAAGCAGTGTGCTCATAAATGAATGTTGACTTAAGTGTCTAAATTTGTGGAGATTTGTTATGCAACAAGAGAAAAATAATACAGACACTGATCCTTCTCCAAGGGGAAAATGAACAGAGGCCCACAGTTCAGGATTACCTGACCTTGGATTGCAGAACTCTAGATATTTCTCCTTAAAAGAGTAGCCATGTTGAACATGGTAAAGGGCAGAGGGCAATTTTATGCAGAGAAAAGTTCATTCCTTTTTGTGTATATGAGCACATCTACGATGCAAAGGATGGTGCCATGGCCCTGGTCAGCAGTAAAGCCCATCAAAACAATTTCTTAGAGTCTGTTTCTGTTTTGCCATATTTGTTCATTTATATTGTCTTTTTAGCTTCCACCTATACGTGAAAGTATACTGCAGTTGTCTTTCTTTGTCTAAATTATTTTGCTTAACATAACAGAGAAAAGAGAACAAACTAGTGTAAGACTGCCGCGAACAGAAAGATGCCTCTGCCAGTGGATATAAAGAAGCCTTTATTGGGCGAGCGCTCTCGGGCAGAACTCCCTGGGAAGCGCGGGTGGGAGTCTGCAAAGAAGGGCGGGCCGATCAAGGGTTTTATAGCATGGGGCAGCTTGTTCGTGAGGTTTTTTCCTAAAAAGGCAATCGCCAGGGGTTGCTGTGGGGATTGGGCTGCTTAAAGTTGTGTGTCCATGTCTGATTGACTGCTTCAATTGATGCGATGGTTGATGTCGGGGCAGTTGTTTCAGGAACTGGCCCCTCCTTGTTAGCTCGCAGGGGCTTTCCATTTGGGCATGCCTTGGAGTGCCGCGGTCTCACAACTAGTAGTTACCAAAGAGAATAAAGTAGGGGGAGGGGTGAAATAGGTGAGAGGAATTAAAAGGTATGGACTGCCAGTTATAAAATAATTTACAGGGACATAATGTACAGTACCAGGCATGCATATGTGCTCAGTTCCTCAGTCATGTCTGCCTCTTTGCAACCTCACAGACTGTAGCCCTCTAGACTCCTGTTCATGGGATTTCCCAGGCAAGAATACTGGAGTGGGTTACCATTTCCTTCTCCAGAGAATCTTCCCAACCGGGGATCGAACTCACGTTTCCAGCACTGACAGGCATAATCTTTACCACTGAGCCACCTGAGAAAGCACAGGGAATACACTCAGTATTTTATAATTACTTTGAATTGTATATAAAACATAAAAATATTAAATCACTTGATTGTACACCTGAAACCAATATAATGTTTTAGGTCAACTATACTTACTCCTTGGAAGAAAAGCTATGACCAACCTAGACAGCATATCAAAAAGCAGAGACATTACTTTGCCAACAAAGATCCGTGTAGTCAAAGCTATGGTTTTTCCAGTAGTCATGTATGGATGTGAGAGTTGGACTATAAAGAAAGCTGAGCTCTGAAGAATTGATGCTTTTGAACTGTGGTGTTGAAGAAGATTCTTGAGAGTCCCTTGGGCTGCAAGGAGTTACAACAAATCAACCCTAAAGGAAATAAATCCTGAATGTTCATTGGAAGGACTGATGCTTGGAATACTTTGGCCACCTGATGCGAAGAATTGACTCATTGGAGAAGATCCTGATACTGGGAAAGATTAAGGGCAGGAAGAGAAGGGGACAACAGAGGATGAGATCGTTTGATGGCATCAGCGACTTGATGGACATGAGTTTGAGCAAGCTCAGGCAATTGGTGCTGGACAGGGAGGCCTGGTGTGCTGCGGTCCATGGGGTCACAAAGAGTCACAAAGAGTGAATGAATGACTGAACTGAACTAAACTGCTACTTAAGTAAATATTCATAGAAAAATAATTCCCTAGACAGATGTAAACTTACAACATGAGCATGAGACTCCTCATTCTACTTTAGAAATTTAGGAAGAGGTAAATACTGAGCCACCAGCACTCTTGCCATATTGAAGGGACAGTTTCATGATGTCAGGCCCATTCTCGTGAGGACTGGCATAAGGGTGCAACTGAATGAATGAATGCATGAATGCATGTGCCCTGGTAGGTGGAAACAAACATATAGCAGGTCTTCACTGAGGGAGGCCTTCTCTAGGTACGTGCCTAGGATGACAGATGCTTATGAGACGGCATGGGCAAGTGAACCAGCTGCTAAAAAAATGACCTTCAAACAGGCAGCAGGCTGAGGAGGACTGTACAAGGTTCTTAAACAGGGTGAGTGTTCCTATAGGGGATAACAGTAACTAGAATTTGAATGAAGCAAAGAGCACAACCTGTGTCACTATCTGAATTTTTCCTGTTTTACTAGATTCTGGACCTCTGCCTTATAATGGAACAAACATGACCTTTCAATAAGATCTGTGGTTTGCTTTTCCCACAAAGGCTGTCTGCTGAGATAGTCCAGCTCTCTGTCTTCTCTAAGAGACAGTGATAAATAAAGGTTGTGACCTGGATAGCACCTATAGCCTTGACATCTTTCAGGCAAGTGCTCGGCTGAATTACAGATCTTGTTACCAGTCCTTTAAACACACAGACCTCTGGTTTGGGGAAGCAAATCCATCAGATGTGATGAAGAGCCTTTCCCAGCCTCAGAGGTGGATGCCATTCCTACTGTGGTCTAAGGAATAGCTCCTCAGCCCCACCCAGTTCAGTCTGCACGAGTGTACAAGGGAACCCGTGTGTGTGTGTGAGCTAAGACACTTCAGGCATACTTGACTCTTTGTGACCCTGTGGACTGTAGACTGCCANGAGGTGGATGCCATTCCTACTGTGATCTAAGGAATAGCTCCTCAGCCCCACCCAGTTCAGTCTGCACGAGTGTACAAGGGAACCCGTGTGTGTGTGTGAGCTAAGACACTTCAGGCATACTTGACTCTTTGTGACCCTGTGGACTGTAGACTGCCAGGCTCCTCTGTCCATGGGCTTCCCCAGGCAAGAATACTGGAGTGGGTTTCCATGCCCTCCTTCAAGGGATCTTCCTCACCCAGGGATCAAACCCACATCTCCTGGTGGCTCCTGCACTGTAGGCGGATTCTTCACCTCTGAGCCACTGGGGAGGCCCCACGTGGGAACCCAGGTGGTGTTAAAACCAATGGCCAGCGTGGTCCGTTGTTCAGAAGCAAAGGTGAATATACGGTCCAATCTGTGACCTGAGCAATGCATCATGCTGTCTGTCAAGGTCAAGGTCCTGGGAGTCACATGGAAATATTATTAGAGAATGAGACACATTAGAGTTTGTTTGACTGCGACTCACTGAAGGACAGCAGCCAAAGTCGCAAAAGATAGGGATATAGTCAGCAGTTGCTAAGGTGATTTGACTAATTATTAAAATATCAGATGTTGTCTGATCAGTATGATTGTAACAAATCAGACACATGCCAATATCTGATTCAGTGAATGGATCATAATATAATTAAATCTAAATAATACAAATATTTGAATTTGTCTGCATTTTGTTTGTCATCAGTCACATATAAAACATGGACCACTGACATTTTTAATCCTGAGAAACAATAAAGCATTGGAAAAGTGGTGAATTTTTCTCTCCAATCACAGAATTCTAGAATGTGCTGTTTGTGTAGGAGCAAAGAATGAATTACCTTACTTTGGACATTTCTCAGGAAACAATCAAATTTCCCTTTCCCAAAATAAACATTTTAGGTGTTCTGAAATTCTTTCTTTTATTTAATAAGGTTAAATTTGCAACAATCTTAATGAAGCTATTTTATTCTAGATTTTAGAAGGTAGGTAATGATACCTTGGTCATAACCTGGGTGCATGCATGCATGCATGCTAAGTCACTTCAGTCGTGTCCAACTCTTTACAACCCTATAGACTGTAGCCTAACAGGTTCCTCTGTCCATGTGATTCTCTAGGCAACAATACTGGAGTGCATTGCCATGCCCTCCTCCAGGGGATCTTCCTGACCCAGGGACGGAACCTGCATCTCTTACATGTGTTACATTGGAAGGCAGATTTTTTCCCACTGAGCCACCTGGGAAGCCCTCTTTGGCCATGATATCATGTTTAAAACATCCTATAGAAAGATTTGGTTGTCTGAAAAGAAGGCCTATATAGTCTTCTTTTTCATAGTGAAAAATGAAACTTAAGTGCCATTGCTTGTATAGTATCAATAATTATATCTACTTGTGAAGATGATACAATAAAATTAAAAGAAATATTAGCTTTGGAGGATAATTTATATCTATGCTTTTTCCCTCTGTTCGTGAAGTAAGAAAATATGCACACCTATCACCCACCTCCAATAATAATAAAGCAAACTCCCAAGAGACCAACATGCAGTTTAAGAAACAGAACCTGTAGGAGTTGAGATTTTATTTTCTTGGGATCCAAAATCACTGTAGCCATGAAAGGAAAGCTATGACAAAACTGGACATATTAAAAAGCAGAAACATCACTTAGCCAACAAAGGTCCATATAGTCAAAGCTATGGTTTTTCCCATAGTCATGTATGGATGTGAGAGTTGGACCATAAAGAAGGTTGAGCACCAAAGAATTGATGCCTTTGAATTATGGTGCTGGAGAAGACTCTTGAGAGTCCTTGGACTGCAAGGAGATCAAACCAGTCAATCCTAAAGGAAATTAACTCTGAATATTTATTGGAAGGACTGATGCTGAAAATGAAGCTCCAATATTTTGGCCACCTGATATGAAGAACTGACTCACTGGAAAAGACCCTGATACTGGGAAAAATTGAAGGCAGGAGAAGAAGGCGACAATAGAGGATGAGATGGTTGGAATGTATCACCAATTCAATGAACATGAGTTTGACCAAACTCTGGGAGATGGTGAAGGACAGGGAAGCCTGACATGCCACAGTCTATGGGGTTGCAAAGAGTCAGACATGATTTAGTAACTGAACAACAAGAGCAGTAAGAAATGACCCATCAGTTTATTTTATCAATTAAAAAAAAATTGAAATTGAAGTTTACTTATGTGAAATGCCTTCCTGGCATATATGGACATGATCATATAAATTTACATGATAAAGGACTACAAAATCTCAGTGGTAAAAGACTAAACATTTATTAACTCCTGAGTCTCATTCAGTTCAGTTCGGTCGCTCAGTCGTGTCCGACTCTTTGTGACCCCATGAATCGCAGCCCACCAGGCCTCCCTGTCCATCACCAACTCCTGGAGTTCACTCAGACTCATGTCCATCGAGTTGGTGATGCCATCCAGCCATCTCATCCTTGTCGTCCCCTTCTCCTCCTGTCCCCAATCCCTCCCGCATCAGAGTCTTTTCCAATGAGTCAACCATTCACATGAGGTGGACAAAGTACTGGAGTTTCAGCTTTAGCATCAGTCCTTGCAATGAACACCCAGGACTGATCTCCTTTAGAATGGACNAAGGTCCGGGCTGGGTTCCGTGGTTGGCTGGCGACGATTTCCAAGCTGTGTGCCACAGTCGCCCTTCACTGAATTTCAGGTTGTGTGCCACCGTCGTCCTGTGCCGAGGTACGGCCTGTGTTACGCCCTCGGCTTGCGACCTGTTCCCGGGTCTGTGCCACGGTTCCTCTTTGCCAAGATCAAGGCTGTGTGCAGCGGTAGCCTTCTCCAGATGTCCGGGCTGTGTGCGGCCATCTCTCTGTGCTGAGGTCCGGCCTGTGTCCCATGGTCACCCTGTGCTGAAGACCGGGCTGTGCTCCGTGGTTGGCTAGTGAAGAGTTCTGAGCTCTGTGCCAAGGTCGCCCTGCACAGATTTCCGGGCTGTGTGCCATGGTCGCCCTTCACTGAGGTTTGGGCTGTGTGCCGTGGGCGACCTGCACCAAGTTCTGGGCTGTGTGCTGCGGTAGCTTTACTCCAAGGTCTGGGCTGTGTGCCGCAGTCACCCTGCGCTGAGGTACTGGCTGTGTTTCACGGTTGACTAGTGACAATTTCCAGGATCTGTGCCACTCTCTTCCTGCACAGATTTCTGGGCTGTGTGCTGCGGTCGCCCTTCACGAGATTCGGGCTGGTTGCCACGGTAGCCCTGCGCCGATGTCTGAGTTGTGTGCCGTGGTTGCCCTGTGCCAAGGTCCAGGCTGTGTTCTGCAGTCAGGTGGAGACGAGTTCCGGGCTGTGTGCCAAAGTTTCCCTTCACTGAGTTTCAGGCTGTGTGCCACGGTCACCCTGCGCCGAGGTTCGGGCTGTGTGCCGTGGTCGCCCTGCACCGAGGACCATGATGTGTGCCGCAGTCACCCTGCGCCGAGGTCTGGCCTGTTTGCCGTGGTCGCCCTGTGCCGAGGTCCGGGCTGTGTTCCACCCTAATCTTGCGACATGTTCCTCTCTCTGTGCCATGGTTCCTCTTTGCCAAAGTCTGGGCTGTGTGCCACGGTAGCCATCTAAAGAAGTCCGGGCTGTGTACCACAGTCACCTGCGCTGAGGTCCGGGCTGTATGCAACAGTCGACCTCAGCTGATGTCCGGCCTGTGTTCCACAGTCGCCCTGCACCGAGGTC
>SJYV01034882.1:511032-538001 GCA_006410875.1 Neotragus pygmaeus | reverse complement strand
ATAGTCTGACAATGTTTCCACTGTTTCCCCATCTATTTCCCATGAAGTGATGGGACCAGATGCCATGATCTTAGTTTTCTGAATGTTGAGCTTTAAGCCAAATTTTTCACTCTCCACTAGTCTGGGCTTAATTAATCAGGCTGGGCTATCATGTGTGTGTATTTGTATGTGTGCTTGTGTTCAGTCATGTCCAGCTCTTTGTGACCCCCATGGACTCTAGCCCACCAGACTCCTCAGTCATGGGATTTTTCAGACAAGAATACTGGAGTGGATTGTCATTTCCTTCTCTAGGTTAAGGAGGTTCTGTTACTCCTATTGTTGTTCAGTCACCAAGAGTGTGACTCTTTGTGACGCCATAGACTATAGCATGCCAGGCTCATGTGTTCTTCACTGTCTCTTTGAGTTTGCTCAGATTCATGTCCACTGAGTTGATGATGTCATCCAACCATCTCGTCCTCTGTCATCCCCTTCTCCTCCTGTCCTCAATCTTTCCTAGCATCAGAGTCATTTCCAATGAGTCAGCTCTTCATATCAGCTGGCACAAGTACTGGAGCTTCAGTTTCAGCATCAGACCTTCTAAAGGATATTCAGGGTTGATTTCTTTTAGGACTGACTGGTTTGATGTCCTTGCTGTCCAGGGGACTCTTAAGAGTCTTCTCCAGCACCATGATTTGAAAGCATTATTCTTTGGTGCTCAGTTTTCTTTATGATCCGACTCTCACATCCATACATGACTATTGGAAAAACCACAGCTTTGACTATATGGACCTTGGTTGACAAAGCAATGATGTCTCTGCTTTTTAATATGCTGTCCAGGTTTGTCATAGCTTCTCTTCCAAGGAGCAAGTGTCTTTTCATTTCATGGCTGCAATCACCATCTGCAGTGATTTTGGAGCCCAAGAAAATAAAATCTATCACTGTTTCCTCTTTTTTCCCCCTCTATTTGCCATGAAGTGCTGGGACCAGATGCCCTCTAAAGCACCCCAAAGTCATCTAGATGTCAAGAGAAATCATTAGACTTTGATTTTAAGATGTTTTGTTAAAAATATCAAAGGATTTAGACCATCAGCCAGATAAGATCATAGGTCACCATGAAACAACAGTTATTTACTCAGCCAAAGTAACAATAAAAGATTTCAGAAGCAAATCACTTAGGAGGTAAAGAAACTTAACATCTGTTATCAAAGGCAGTTCAACATCCCAAGAAAACTTGTACCATGCATAAAACTCTTTTTCTCAGGGTCCACTTTCCACTGATCTTTCTTATCACTTTTTATATTTATCACTTTATTTTCCCATTCAGAAACAGACACCTCTAAGTCAGGCCTATTGTACTTCCTTTTCCCTTAACAACATGCAATTCTATTCTCCATAGCTTCTTTCCTAAAAACACACATCGTACTTTCCTTAAGCAACCATGAACTCTCCTTTATATTAACATTCTGTGAGCATAAACATCATTGATAATTTCTAAAAAATTTTAGTTTCTTTGGTACCATCTCAAGATGGTACCAAATATATTCATTAATAATTTTAAATCTTTTTGCTTCTCTGTATTTAAAGAAGTCAGTGTTTAGTAATTACTGTTTTAGCATCTTGTTTTATTTGGAAATGACCTAATTATTTTAAATTCCATCATTTAACGTAAGTTAGCACAACCCTATAAATTCAGTTTATCAAAACCTGGGGAAACTATTTTAGGTAGACATTCCTAAAGCATAATTATTCTTAATAAACTTTATCTAAAAGCTCTTATCTCATTTACTTTTTCTTTTCTTAAAAATTTTTTCCCATCAAGTTACTTTATAAAGCAGACTCAAAGTCTGGCCCAAATGTGAAATATGCTGTCACCAGAAACCAAATATCCCTATAAAGTTTTGAGCCTCCTTTTTGTCCTGGGATTTTTAAATTCCATTATCTTGTGTGTGTGTGTGTGTGTGTGTGTGTGCTTAGATGCTCAGTTGTGTCCAGCTCTTTGCAGCATCATGGACTATAGTCCACAGGGTGCCTCTGCCCATGGAATTCTCCAGGCAAGAATACTGGAGCTGGTTGCCGTTTCCCCCTCCAGGGGATCTTCCCAGTCCAGGGGCTGAACTTGTGTCTCTTGCATCTCTTTCACTGGCAGACTGTTTCTTTACCATTGTGCCACCAGTGTCTTTGGTAATATCTCTCTATGTAGTAGAGAGATATAAGTTCCCAAAACNGACATTTGATTTTTAAATTCCATTATCTTGTGTGTGTGTGTGTGTTTGTGTGTGCTTAGATGCTCAGTTGTGTCCAGCTCTTTGCAGCATCATGGACTATAGTCCACAAGGTGCCTCTGCCCATGGAATTCTCCAGGCAAGAATACTGGAGCTGGTTGCCGTTTCCCCCTCCAGGGAGATCTTCCCAATCCAGGGGCTGAACTTGTGTCTCTTGCATCTCTTTCACTGGCAGACTGTTTGTTTACCATTGTGCCACCAGTGTCTTTGGTAATATCTCTCTATGTAGTAGAGAGATATAAGTTCCCAAAACTTTACAGTCTGGGTGGGTCCCTAAATTTTGGAGGAATTCATCTCCTATCCCAAATCTATCCTTGCTTTAACTATTACCAGATGAACTTTCGTTTTGTTAACCTTGCCTCACCACTTTCAGTGTTTAACTTGTGTAAACTTTATAGCAGTTCTTTCAGCTACCAACTGGAAAGTGGAGACTTGGTCAGCTAAAGTGTAATTTTGACATTGTCACATGGACAATTGTCCTTGCATGTCACATAATTATATCTCCAATTGTGACTTCTCTTCAATCAATTTTAATTTGGTTTCATTGTAGGCAGAGAAGAGGATCCAGCCTCTTCAACCTAGAGTGGGACATTTTTGTCCTTTCTCAATTGGCACCAGCCATAGGTATTCAAAAAGTTTGGTCCACTTTAATTTAGGGTCCCATTTCTCATGCAGTGCAGTGTATGTGCCCCATTCAGTAACTAACAAGCAATAAAGAGGAACAGCTATGACATAGCTAGACAGTGTATTAATAGCAGAGATAATACTTTGCCAATGAAGGTCCATATAGTCAAATCTATGGTTTTTCCAGTAGTCATGTGTGGATGTGAGAGATGGATCATAGAAGGCTGAGCACCAAAGAATTGATGCTTTTGAATTATGGTGTTGGAGAAGACTCTTGAGAGTCCCTTGGACTTCAAGGAAATCAAACCAGTCAATCCTAAAGGAAATCAACCGTGAATATTCATTGGATGGACTGATGCTAAAGCTGAAACTCCAATACTTTGACCACCTGATGCGAAGAGCTGACTCTTTAGAAAAGACCCTGATGCTTGGAAAGATTGAAGGCAGGAAGAGAAGGGGATGACAGAGGATGAGATGGTTGGATGGCATCACTGACTCAATGGACATGAGTTTGAGCAAGCTCCAGGAGATGGTGAAGGACAGGGAAGCCTGGCGTGCTGCAGTCCATGGAATCTCAAAGAGTCTCACATGACTGAGTGACTGAACAACAGCAACAGCAAGCAATAAGGCCAATCTTCCCATCTGAGAAATGGGAGGCTTCATTATTCTTAACCTCTTTCTTCTTAGAGTGGCATTTTGTTTCACAAATCCTGCTCACAGCACCAATTCATGTTTTCCTGAAAATTTTACTTCCATTTCAGTTTTGAAGGCTTCATTATCAAAAGGTACCATTCATTGCGCACAAACAATTTCAACATTTAATAGAGACTTATTTAACTTAATTTCAATATACAATTCTTAAAAGAAAATGTTGCAGGAAAGGCCCCTTTCACGGCCCGAAAGTGGGTTCTTGTCTAACAGAAATGAATTGTCCAAGGAGACACATGTGCTGACAAAGCAAGAGACTTTATTGGGAAGGGATACCCAGGTGGAGAATATTAGGGTTAGGGAGCCCGGGAGAACTGCTCCATCACATGGCTCGCAGTCTTGGGTTTTATGTTAATGGGATTAATTTCTGGGTTGTCTTTGGTTAATCACTCTGACTCAGGGTCCTTCCTGGTGACGCACACATTGCTCAGCCAAAATGGATGCCAGTGAGGATTCTGGGAGATAATAGAATGCATGGCATCTCCTTTTGACCCTCCTGAATTCTTTTGGTGATTTTTTAGTTCTGTGTTCCTTACCAGGACTCCCTGTTATAAACTAACTCATATAAATTGTTACCATGGTGCCTGGCCAGGATGGGCAGTTTCAGTCAGTGTTTTCCCCCTAACAAAAAGAGAGAGAGAAACAATAGAGTAACAGCACAGACATCACCCAATTAGGCCGACCAACATCCACTCTTAAACAGCTTGCTAGGAAGTCCCTTGTTAACAGCACTCTTGTATCCCATCTGGGAAGAATGTCCTGGGAAATGTGTCCACTCCACAGGTGAGATTTCAAACTGTAGTTTTGGGATCTCCCACTTATAATCCCAGGCCACAAACTGATATCATCAGTTTGTATGCAAAGATGCAGCTCTGGTTTTACTTTAACATTTTTTACAATGCTGTTTATCTTATGAGTCATAGGATTTCCTTAAACCCTGGGTGCAGTTGGCCAGGCCTCCAGGAGCTCAAGAATTCCAAGACCAAATCCTTTCCTTATCTAAAGTGCTGCCTGGCTAACTGTGGTGGCAGGCAGGCATGGAATCCGGGCAGTGTCTAGGCAGGTCAGAAGGAAGGCCAGAGGCCTGTGCTCCTGCTTCTGAAGCCTGAACAAAACTTCCTCCATTTTAATTTCCCTAACTCTACCTAACATGGAGGTTTTCCAGACAGCTCAGTGGTAAAGAATCTGCCTGCCAATGCAGAAGACACAGAGATGCAGGTTCTGTCCCTGGGATTAGAAAGATCCCCTGGAGGACAAAATGGCAACCTATTCCAGTATTCTAATCTGGAAAATCCCATGGACAGAAGAGCTGAGCTGGTTTCAGTCAGTGTTGTCACAAAGAGTCAGACACAACTTAGTAACTGATCATGCAAGCACTAAACTACCTAACAAGTTAGCACCAACTAGTGGCCTAGAATAACCTATATTTGTTATTTCAGTGGTTTCTGTGGGTCAGAAGTTCAGGCATGGCTAAGCTGGGTCCTCTGTTTAGGATCTCTTAAGCCTGTTATCAAGGTGTCAACTGGGCTACATTCCTTTCTGGAGCTAATCTTATGTAATGAAATTTAATCAAAAGAATGAATACCCCATCATCTTTGTCATATTCTCTAGGCTAGAAGCAAGTCACAGATTCAGCCTGAACACAAGGGGAGGAAATTATACTTAAAGATGTAACACATTAAGGTGTCATATTTTAGGATGTGTCAATCATATCTTTATATGACTTTTCTCTCTAGCTGATCTTGAGTCTTTATTTGTCTTTGGTGTTCTTCAGTTTCACTATAATTACCGAGGTATGGATCTGGTTTAATTTTTTGTATGCAGCTTATCATTATGCTTCTTATAAATGTATTTATATCTTTCAATAATTCCAAAAATTCCCAGGCATTTATTTTTCAAATGGATTTCTATCGATCTGAGACCAGATAAATTTAATTCCTCAGTGTGGATTTTCTGTGAACACATGGAATAATGTAAATTTGAATCCTAGCTATGCATGTGAGGGAGAAGTTTTGAAATTTTTAAATCTCACAGGAGAATATATTATTTTTATTTTTTACACTCAGAGTTCCAGAGACAAATAAACTTCCTCTTATTTTCTTGACCTGTTATGCCAATTTTTCTCAGTCAATATTTTCACAGAATAAATAGTTGGTTTGGTTGCACTAGCTTTCTGTGGGGTTTCAGTTCAGTTACCCTATTTTGCTTAGATCCTAGGTTCTGTTTACTGTCCCTCCACATACAGCCATTGGATCCTGATAATATATGATGCTGATGTTGTCATTGAACCTAGGTTAGCCTTGTTTTCAGTTTTTTCTTGCTATCTTGGTTTCAGCTTATGACTCATTTGTTTGTTCTTTTGGTTGTTCGCTTGGTTTAGTTTTGTTTGATCTTTGGTGACTTTGTTATTCTTTTATTTTAAGGTGATTGAGAAATTTATTTAATGCTATTTTTGTCATTGTTTACCTAGTATCTTCATGTTTATGTGGAAGTGATATTTTAGGGCATAGCCACTTTCCTGATGTGGCAGTAAATATTTTTTAACTGTCTTGAATCATCATTCTTCATCTAGACTTGGTTTTCCTCTGAGAATTAAGTAAAACACTTCTCTCTATCCACATGAACAGTCATCTTGGATTTCTAGGCTGTTCTCTCAGCTGGCCTGTGTCTTTCATGTCCCAAGAATTCAATCACAAGAGAAAGACCTTTCTTTTGTTCATTTCTTCAAAGAGGGTGAACATCTTTTAGCAATAATTTTCATGATGAATCCTTTAGTATAAAGGTAGGAATGGATTGAAAATTGATTTGCTACAGTCAGCAGTTAAAATGTTTTATTAGAAACAATCTAAAATGTTTTCTTATAACTTTTAACAAAGATTTAAATTTATTCTATGTTTATAACATCCAATCTCTATCTTATAAATCTGAAAATCAGAATAACTATTTTTACCAACTGACAAGAAAACTTTGTTGTATCTTGAATTATGATGGGAATTGGTCTGTAAAGAACTTTTTATCTTTGATCTTTTCCCATCTTTTATACTAGGAGCTGCTTCTACCTTCACAATTAAAATCTTAGAAGATATCCAAACTTTAGTGTACATAAAATTGGTGTGCTTGATGAAATTGTTTATTCTCTACCCATATATCTGTTTTGCTTCTGTAAGGTGAATAAGACTATATTTTTTGCATTTTAAACAAGAACCCTTGGTGAATCTAATACACAAGGACTAAGGATCATAATCTAAGCAACGCTGTAGTGTATTGATTCAACAAATCATTCTGAAATCACTTTTGTCTCTTTTGTGTGAATCTGTCACAGTGCTTTCAACTTTAGGTGGTATCATAAAACCAGCAAAATACTGAATTTAACTGGATTTAAAATAATAACTTACCTACATGGTGATTAGTTCCAGACCTAGATGAATTTGTTTCATGTGCTGGGTCTTTTCTGATTTGAACATTTTCATTTTATTATGTTCTTAGTATAAATGATAGTTTTGACATTTGATAACCTTCTTGGATTTAAGTATCTCCTTTGGCTGTACAACTCTACATTTTTTTTCAGTTCACGATCTGTACTTATTTTCCTTTTTCTTTTCTCTTTTTGCACTCATACTGTTGAGACTACAGGCATCAGCATTTCCCATTGAGTTTCCTTCTAGTCATGCTAATTAGATTTTTTACTGTGATTTCTTTTAATTATCCAATTATTTGCTTTATCCATTTATTCCAGTAAATATCTCACAATAACATTATGTGTTGTGTTCAAATTTTACATAAAATGCAACTGATAGGGATAATTTCTAAAATTTATAGACTTATTTGAATCAGATTTATCTACTTTTTGTTTAATACAATTTATCACTTTAATAACATACTCTTGTATTTTCTTGAATTCATATCCATCATTTATCTAGTGTTAAACTAAAAGGATTACAATTTTATTCTCAGAAAAAAATTGACCTTTTTATATAAAGTGAGTAATTTACTGTAAGGGTTATATAAAATACTCATTGAATAATATCTCAAAGTAAGTTATATCTGGCCACTGTCAGGACCATAGCAAAATATCTTACACACTTAAGCAGGAGTTTGTTCTCTAGAAAGGAATAGATTAAGAGCACATGGAGTCATTCATATCTTAGGCCTTTATTGTTCAAAATTAAGCCTGGGGTGATGATTTGCTAGGAAAGCTCAGCAGACAATGAGAAAATCAGAGTGGCTGGAGATATTAGATCTAGTGGCTTAAGATGTCATCCTACTGTATAAGGGGTTAAGCCCACACAAAAAAGCTAAACATGAACAAGATGAACCAAGAACTATTTTCTTTGTTAAAGTTTTCTAGCAAATTTACCTCATAGTGAAAAGAAGAAATACAGCTACCCAGGGGCTTTCTTGAGCCTGCCTTCTGCTCTCCAGTGGCCACAATCAGGTATCTTGGAGATTTCGCTACACTGCTTAGGCATTTAGGGCCAGAGCTCACCCTCTGAGAAACATGGTAATATGTGCTGGGAACCAGGAGAGATTAGAGGGCAATAGCCTCAAAGTAGCCTTGACACAGCTGCAACCATACAGTGTAACTGGAAAGGAGAAAAAAAAAACAAACATATATATATATATATGTATATATGATCTAGTAGACTTTAAGCCTTACTTTTTTCTTTATTCAAAATTTTGTTTCATCATATTTAATAAACCTACATTTCAATACACTTTTGTACCAGAACTGATCATTCTCATAGCTTGTGTGGGTTTTTTCATAAAATGATACAATATTTATTCACTTGGATCAAGGAAATTAAATATAGCATGTCAGTTATAAGAATCCTTTAAAATACATACATAAATACATACCTAATCCAAGAATGACAAATTCCAAACCACTGCTATGTTTTTTTTTTTTTTTCTCTGCCTTTCTGATCACCTTAAAATGTTTAGTATTAGAAAAATTTTGGACAATTAGATCTCTGCAGTCTTCAGCTATCATATATTTGCTGTACCGCTCTCCACCAGGGATCATGAAAGTCATGATTCATTATAACAATAGCAGATGTATTATGGAATCCTTTTGTGGTGGAGATACTCTTAATATCTCAAGTCTTCAGGATTTCTCTACAGTTCTGTTTTGGATATGTTCAATGATACTCAGATCCTGTTTCCTGAATCTCTCACTGAAAAACATTTGCCAGAGTATCTGTGGATATGTTGAAACCAATTTACTGTGACTAAAAAACTATGTTTTTCAAGACAGAAAAAAAGTATATGCTCTTTAGATGTATTACTACGAATGAGAGCTCAAATTTGAATAGTAAATCTTTAAGTTGAATAGTTTGCTCATTTTATACTTTTTATGTGGTAAGGTATATTACTTGCTTATTTATATCTCAATGCCTATGTTGAAATTCAGAAGTATTTCTTTAACAAGTTTATTTATTTATTTAAATTTTGGTCATAGCCTAAGGCNTAGTAAATCTTTAAGTTGAATAATTTGCTCATTTTATACTTTTTATGTGGTAAGGTATATTACTTGCTTATTTATATCTCAATGCCTATGTTGAAATTCAGAAGTATTTCTTTAACAAGTTTATTTATTTATTTAAATTTTGGTCATAGCCTAAGGCATGAGGGATCTTAGTTCTGTGACTAGGGAAATTGCATCCCCTTCATTGGAAGCTGGAGTCCTAACCACTATGTATTTTAATGATGATGTGCTTTTTCAAACTATATATTTCCTTCTTAGAAAACAAGACATTATAGAAAGCAAGGGCCTGCATCATTAACAATAACAGAGAATGAAGAATAAAACTTAGATTTGTTTCCCAAAAATGTAAAGAATCCAGAGAACAAAGAATAAAATTTAGATTTGTTTCCCCAAAATGTAAAGAATCCACCTGCCATGCAGGGGACCCAAGTTTGATCCCTGGGTGGAGAAGATCCCCTGGAAAAGGAAATGGTTACCCATTCCAGTCTTCTTGCCTGAAAAATCCCATGGACAGAGGAGCCTGGAGGGCTATAGTCCACAGGGTTGCAAACAGTAAAAGATGACTGTCTGAGCATTATTATTATCCTCAAAATATAAAGCTTTTAAGTGGAATAAAATACTAGAAAGGAGATGGGTGGAACCTTGGTTTTGCTCCATGCCATGCCCCATCAACTCTGCCTAATGTTTTTAGAGTCTGAAGTACTCTCTCCTGCTGAGAACTTTCCTGGGCAGAGCNAATATAAAGCTTTTAAGTGGAATAAAATACTAGAAAGGAGATGGGTGGAACCTTGGTTTTGCTCCATGCCATGCCCCATCAACTCTGCCTAATGTTTTTAGAGTCTGAAGTACTCTCTCCTGCTGAGAACTTTCCTGGGCAGAGCAGTGGTGAGGAAAATGGGTCACAGTGTAGAGTTTGTCTTCCAAGTATTGTACTTTTTTTCCTCATGTACCAAGCTACATGTCATCAAATTCATTAAAAAAAAAAAAAATCAGTCAAGCTGCAAAAAAGAAGAGCTTCTGATATCTCAGATTCTGATCCAGTATGGTGTATATATGGAGAATCAACATGATTATGGAGTAAAGTATCAGTTTTGTTGGTACTGGGTTGACAGTAATAATAACAATGTAATAATAGTACGAAAGTTGATATTTGTTTAGTGCTTCCTATGGTATGCTATGCAGTTTACATTTATTAGCTTATTCATTCCCACAGTAACCCAATAAGATATATATATTTTAAATTTTATTAATTCATTAATATTGGGGGTTTCACTGGGTGTTTAATGATGCCCAGGCTTTCTCTAGTTGCAGCAATTGGGGGATACTCTTATTGAGGGCTTGGACTTCTCACTGAGGTGGTGAGTGCTTGGACTTCTCACTGAGATGGTTTCTTTTTTTATGGAGTACAGGTTCTAGAGGATGTGGGCTTCAGTAGTTGTGGCACATGGACTTAATAGTCATGGCTCCTCTGCTCTAGAGCACAGGCTCAATGATTATGACACACAGGGTTAGCTGCTCTGCAGCATGTAGGATCTTCCTGCTTTGGGGATCAAACCCAAGTCTTCTACATTGGCAGGCAGATTCTTTCACTGAGTCACCAGGGAAATCCTCCAATAAGATAACTTTATAAATGTTATAATTATCCATATTTAACTGTGGTGCTGGAAAAGACTCTTGAGAGTCCCTTGGACAAGGAGATCATACCACTCAATCCTAAAGGAAATCAATCCTGAATATTTATTAAAGACTGATGCTGAAGCTGAAATTCTAATACTTTGGCCACCTGACGCAAAAATTTGAATCTTTTCTGACTCACTGGAAAAGACCTTGATGCTGGGAGAGACTGAAGGAAGGAGAAGGGGGTGACAGAGGATGACATGGTTGGATGGCATCACAAACTCGATGGACATGAGTTTGAGCAAACTCAGGGAGATGGTGAAGGACAGGGAAGCCTGACCTGCTGCAGTCAGTGGGGTTGCCAAGAGTCAGACACGACTGAGCAACTGAACAACAGCAACAACAAGGAAGGTTTAACTATAAATTTTATCTTTTACTATAAAACTTGTTTATTGACCACTAATAATTTTAATGGTGTTCCAATGTTTGAGTAGTTATTCCAAGTATAAAAGTATAAGCAGACTAAATAATATTTAGGATTCTACTGAAAAATAGAACTCTAAAGTTGGTGATGCTGCAGTTCATGGGGTTGCAGAGAGTCGGACACGACTGAGCGACTGAATTGAACTAAACTGAACTGAATGTCTTTTAATATCTTCATTCTCAGACAAAGTCTGCAAAAAATAGGTTTAAGTCACAATAGACTTAGAAGTAAGTTCATATTTGTCATAGATTTCAAACAGCAAAAACATGTCAGTTCAAATTCTTTCTCTCTTGCTCTGTCTCCCTCTGTTCTTTGTCTCTCTCTGCATCTCTGTCTCTCTCTTTCTATCAGTCTGTCTTTCTCCTGTCTCAATGTCCCTGAATACATTACTTCATGTGTCTAAGCCTCAATTTTCACATCTATAAAAGCAAGTATGATAATATACTTTCTAGTGTGTTTTAGAAATTTAATTTGATGATACAAGTAAAGTATTACTCAGATTGCCTCTTACATAATGCATTATTTTCCATTTCCTCCACTCAGTCTCCTCATGATAAAGTGTTGATATTTAGAAATCCCACACTTCATGAGTGTTAATCTTTAAAAAATGTCAAGTGGGCCTCAAATGGCAATTTTTGTATAATATACTCATTACCAGGAAACCAAAGTAATTTCAGAATATATACTGTAGGTCATGAAAGAACTATGAGATGTTAAATAATATTTCAATACTTTAAAATGTGATACATATATAAACAACTTGGCAGTGAGATGACATTATATAAAGTTATATTGACATAGCGAGGTGCTAAATTATATGTGACCAAGAGGAGAGGAAGATAGTGTAAAAGTGCTAATTGTTCTGCAGGGATTAAAAAGAAACTTAAGGGAATAAAGACCACAGAGGCCTGAGGCTTTGAGAGAAAATTTTGAGTAGGCCCTGGAAGGATAGGTGTCTTATGAACATATGGGAAAGAGAAGGAGGGAATTCTAGACAAGGAAACACTTGAATTAAGGTATAAAAATAGGAGTAATTGTGTGTGTGTGTGCACGTGCATGGCATGAATATGTGTGGGCTGGGGCTATCGATCTGTCTGGATTACAAACTTCTTACTTGTCATCAACAAGAAATAAGGTTGGATGGGTTTTCAGGTCAGTTCAGTTCAGTTCAGTCGCTCAGTCGTATCCGACTCTTTGCGACCATGTTGACTGCAGCACGCTTCCCTGTTCATCACCAACTCCCGGAGCCTACTCAAACTCATGTCCATCATGTCAGTGATGCCATCCAACCATCTCATNGGTGATCCAACCCATCAATCCTAAAGGAAATCAGTCCTGAATATTCATTGGAAGGACTAATGCTGAAGCTGAAACTCCAATAATTTGGCCACCTGATGCAAAGAACTGACTCATTGGAAAAGACCCTGATGCTGAGAAAGATTGAAGGCAGGAAGAGAAGGGGACAACAGAGGATTAGATGGGTGGATAGCATCAGCGACTCAACGGACATGAATTTGAGCAAGCACTGGGAATTGGTGATAGACAGGGAAGCCTGGCATGCTGCAGTCCATGGGGTCGCAAAGAGTCAAACAGGATTGAGTGACTGAACTATAATGATCTCAACTGGGCTCAGCCATCATTTGAGGTGATGGTTGTTTCTAGGTACATCACAGCTCATCTGTGCTACTAGGTTAAACTCCAAGAGCAGGGGTCCCCAACTTCCAGGATCTAATGCCTGGTGATCTGAGGTGGAACTAATGTCATAATAATAGAAACAAAATGCACAATAAATGTGATGCACTTGATTTGTTCTGAAACCATCTTCCACCTTTCCTCTCTCCAGGTCAGCAGAAAAATTGTCATCTACCAAACTGGTCCCCAGTGCCAAAAGCGTTGAGGACCACTGTCTGAGAGGACAGCCATGTTGACTTTGATGGTTAAGGCAGATCAGTGGCTGCCGATCCCGATGTTAACATTTAGAGTCTGGAGCAGCCATGGTCCAGAGCATGCTGGTAGGGCAGAGACTCGGGGTCACAAAAGCCTTCAGTAGCACTGACTTTTGGCAGATGTTGCTGTCAGATTCTTCTTCAGAAGGTGAAGCAGGGGCCTCATCTAAGCTTTCAGACAGAATTCAGATGATGCCCAGAAGCTGCAGAAAGTTCTCATGCAAAATACCTCTGCCTGAGACATGCTAATAGGTATTCCTTAGGAAAAAAAAAAGATCAGGGGAGGAGAGGCTTTTCCTTGTTTTTGTCAAATAGGGAGACTCGGGATAAAAACAATCAGGATTTTTACACAGTATGTTTATGTGAGCTATGACTCTGGAGTGGGTGATGGTATGGGACACTTCTCCAGGGCAGTTCATTATAAGCCCTCTTAACAATCTGATACACCAGTGTTCATGCCTGGTTTAGGAAAGTCTATAATAAACCATAGTAGCCTGATCTTGATTATGGTGACATTTTTATTCTTTGACATCTCTGAGATCCACATCAGTCTTTCCTCATTTTATACCCCTGACACAGTGCCTTTGGCCTAGAGCTGAAACCAGTCCTGGCTTGTCAAAGGAACTGACTGAAGCCAGATTGAGTGTTTTTTATCAAAGGATGCCACACACAAGCTTTTAGAAACTTGACTCTCAGGAAGTCCTTAAATACTACATCCAAAACAAATTAAATGCCTCATACTCTAGCTTCAGTCATGTATTTCTTGTTCTAACCTCAGTGGAAATTCAAAGCAGCTGATAACTATTATATAATCATTCTCATATATTTATTTACTGTTAGCAGATCATTCCTTAGTTGTTTCCTTTTAAATGATGTATTATCCTAGTTCCTTTTAAATGTGTCACATTGAAACAAACATTTGTTTCATTTCTGGCAAATAAACTAACCCATGTCCTATTGGTGGTAAAACCCTGTAAGGAATGTCACTGTTCAGAAATTTTCTATAAGACTTTTTGGAAGAAATTTGCATATTCTGGAAACACTTCCTTAGCTGTACTTAAACTTCAGTCCATTTGTGAAATGGCCACCAATTTCTGTGACTAACATTATTGTTTTTACTCCTGAGTTAGGATTGCCAGACAAAATACAAATGCCCACTTAAATCTGAATATCAGGCAAATAATGAATAATATAGTATGTCTCATATATTAAAAAATTACTTAGTGCTTATCCAAAATTCAGATTTGACTAGTAATCCTGTATTTTCGTTTGCAGTCTCTGACAACCCTAATGAGATACTTTGAAAAGCACACATGAAAACTGTGTTTTCACTTTAAAATGTAGCACATCTCTTTTCTGCCTATATCGGAAGCAAAAAACATTCCAGAATTCCCGAAAAACACCTCTTGTTGGCTCTAATGTTGATAATTGACAACTGATGTCAGTGTTTGAAAGAGTTTCTTACCTACCACAGTGGAAAGCTTAGGAATCATAAATGCAGCCATGACCGCGTAATCTTAGACAAGTTCCTTAATGGCTCTGAATGTCAGATTCCTCAGCCGTTAATGGGGATGATAATAACTACCTTATAGACCTGTGGCAAAGATGACAGTAATGTAATTCTTGCAATAGGCCTGAAACAACACGTGGGGCTTCCTTCTGCAACAGCCCACAAGCACTAGGGGCCCTGACAAGATGTGGTAGGTGTAGTCCTAGGTACCAGGGGATGAGAGTGAACTAGACAAGATCCCTGTCAGGTAATAAAGAAGCCCACCAGGCTCCTCCATCCATGGGATTTTCCAGGCAAGAGTACTAGATGGGGTGCCATTGCCTTCTCCAAATAAAGACGCCAAGAAACAATGAAACAAGGGGAGTTTAAATAATGGTCAGAGTGAGGCAAAGCACCAGCTGGGTGACCTTGAAGCCATTAGATGGAGGCACACGGCTTACAGTGGAGGTTGAGGGAGCGTTGCCAGGGCTGCGCTGAGGTGGAAACACTGAAACTAAGGGGAAGAAGGAGCAGGCCATGCAGAGACCTGTGGGCAGGGCATTAGGGGCAGGAGGAGTTCTGAGAGTAAAGGCAGACAGAGCTTGTCTTGCTGGGAAAGTTAGGGGAGCAGAGGGGTGGGAGTAAGAAACCAAGAGCAGGGCTGAAGCATGAACAAGGAGCAGGTTTCTAGAACAGTGTTTCTCAAACTATCTGTGGTGAAGGGCAGTTTTTTTAAAATTTGCCCTACTTTTATAAAATACAATAAAAATTATAAAAATGAAATGAAGAAGGCCACATACAAAATACAAAATCATATTTCTTAATTAGATTCAGCAGCATAAGAGCATATTTCATTAAGTGATATGAGAACAAAGATAATACTAAGAAATTTAAAAATGGTTACACATTCACTGACAGTGTGCACCTAGGCAATTAATACATACTGTTCATTTAGCTTTGCCCACTAATCATACATATGAATGTAGAATCAAATGCTGTATAAGTTTCTTAGCTTCACTCTTGCAGGTGGGCTTTTGGGGCAGACACCACACTTTGCATAAGTGGTGAACTGTTCTTGACTAGAAAGGTGGAAAGGCAGAAGTCAAAATGACTGTGATAAGAAGTCAAGATTTAAGTGTTAGCCAGACAGAGTGCTGATAATGATTTGGTTTTCTAGTCAGCAGTGAAGAAAATGGGATTCCCTTTATCCTAAACCTCCCAGAAGCTTAGATCTGAGCAGGGTGAGTTCATTATAAAAAATGTCCGCATTGGCAAAATGTCCACATTCTTCCGGGGTTCCTACCATTTCCATAGCATCAGGTGGTCCCTCCCTTCAGCGGCATGCTGGATCTAAATAGGGAGACTAGATAAGTCAATTTTAGTCTAACTAATAGGAGGCTTGAGAAAGTTTCTTAATATTTCCAGGTCCTAGTTTTCTCATTTGTAAAAAAACAGGACTAGCTAATNTCAGGTGGTCCCTCCCTTCAGCGGCATGCTGGATCTAAATAGGGAGACTAGATAAGTCAATTTTAGTCTAACTAATAGGAGGCTTGAGAAAGTTTCTTAATATTTCCAGGTCCTAGTTTTCTCATTTGTAAAAAAACAGGACTAGCTAATATCTCAGGTACTTCTAAGTTTGAAAATTTTATAAATCTCTGATTCCAGTTGAGTCTTTTCTCAATAGAATAAACTTTTCAGAATGAAAAGAACTTGCTAAATTAAAATCAGATTAATAATAATTTTGACTATTTTTAATTGAAACAAAATGATTTAAATCAAATTAATCAAAGCTAGAATCAAAACAATAATTTGATTTTAGTGAGATGAAACTACTAGAAAATATCTGAATAGCTAAAATTTCTAATATTTACCATATTTTGTTTCTGAACTCGATTTGTTATCTTATTTGGAAAAGTTTCCAGCATACGCTGGTCAGGCTGTCTATAGATTGAGAAGTCAGTATTCATTCACTTTCTAGCTTTTTTATTTTTATGCCATGGTACTCTTCATCATGATTCAAACTTTAGATTTATTCATTTCTGTTTACTCTGTGGTACTGTAGGGAGGTATCAAAAATAATGATTCACTCCTAGAATATTTTAAATGTAAATGTAGAAGTGATAAATAAAGCTGTTCTGGAAGCTATCCCTTCATCGATTAAATGTTTATTGAGCACTTCTTTATTAAATATCTGAATAATATAAAAACAAATGGTACCCAACCATGCCCACGAGAAGATGATTCATTTGGGGAGAAATTCACTGGGTTGTTGGTTTGGTTGCTCAGTTATGTCCAATTCTTTTGCAACCCCATGGACTGTGTAGCCTGCCAGGCTCCTCTGTCCATGGGATTTTCCAAGCAAGAATACTGGAGTGGGTTGCCATTTCCTTCTCCAGGAAATCCTCCCCACCCAGGGATTGAACCATTGTCTCCTGCTTGGCAGGCAGATTCGTCACCACTGAGCCACCAGTGAGGACTGAAGAAAGTACAAAGTGCTCCAAGAACCCAAAGGCTGTAATGACTGGCTTCCTGGGAGAAGAAAGACAGGCTGGAAACATTAGGATGGGATCTTGAAGAATCACTAGAAATTTCTAGCTCTATCCAGAGGACACACTTTCTCCAGGAGGGAGAAAGGTGAGTGCAGAAGGCAGGGCATTCTGTGAGGCATCTGGAAGCAACAGATATGTGCTAGCATTGTATTTCTGAAGGCCCTCCATCATGTTATCAAGTTTGGAAATTATTTTGTAATAAACTATAATACATTTTAGAGGATTTAAATTGAAAAATAAGGAATCGAGTCCTTGAGAGCCAATAGTGTCTGGCATTTTACCAATTTTCCTTCCCTTAATCATAACCTTTCTTGGCTCACAAAATGAAGGAACTGACACTCAGAGAGGGTAGTGAACTTCCCCAAAGTAACAGAGCTTGTAAGTGGCAGAGCTGGCATTTGAATCTAATTGACTTCAGAGTTCCAAAAGCCAGCATTTTATCCTCAGCACCAGGCACCCAAAAGAGGCAGACACGGTCCCTGGTGGGAAAAGCTCTCATCTGTCTTGTCTCTCAGGCCACCCAACTTCCAGGGCTCTCTACAAAATGTTCTCCCCCGGGGCATTTTCTGTGCGAGGGGATGGGAATTTACCTAACTTCAGAATGCAGAGCCCCTCCTTATCAACAATGGCCTCACGGGATCTGCCTTCAGGCTTTTCATCCCGTTCAGGCAGGTCCGGCAGAGCAGTTCACAGGCGACTCGGACAAACTTAATTAAATTCAAGTGAGTGCTGTTGCGAAGACCTGACAGGCTCAGCTGTGTGGAGCTGAATAATTGAGTTGTGCGGAGGGTTTTTTTTTTTTTTCCTTTGCCTTCTTGGTGGCAGGCTTTTTGGGGGGGTTTTGTTTTGTTTTCTTCGGGTTTCTAAAGATGACCCTGACACTTTTCATAAAGCTGTTTTCTAGTCGGAACGCCCTCCATCAAAGAGGCGCAGTCTGGTTGCCAGGCTACCGTGAGAAAAGAGAAGTCCGAAGTGACAATGCCGACCTTTTCTTGGAGTATCCAGGGTCCATACTTTTTAGTACAAAAGTGCCTCCCATAGACCTCACAGCTAGAACTCCACAGTGTCACTACCTGAGCCCCAGACGGTTAGGACCGCACGGCATTGCCTGACTAAGCTCTCAGCGAGGATTGAAAAACAAACCATATCAAATCGGTAGAGGGGAAAAGAAGAGGTCATTTAGAGATTCGTTTCAAAAATATCACTCATTATAAGCACAGATGAAAGCAATTAAGGAGTATTTTCTCCATGCAGCCCTCTGGCACGGGGAAAGATGACGCCTGGTTGAGAAAGGCAGCAAAGATTTTGCAGCTGATTTGCTTACATGTTTCAGGGTAGATGGCTTGCAGTCAGTGCCTGTATTGTAGGAGACTTCCCTACCTCAGATTTTGGCTTTCAGGGTTTTTTTTTACATAATCTTTTTTCTTTTCCTACTGGCTCTTTAAATATCACAAAGCTTACAACTCAGGGGTTCCTCAGTTCCTGCTTCCCACTGGTGAACAGTAATCATTTAGTCTTTATATTAATTTCTAGTATGAAATACAGATATAAATGAAAATGAATATTTGTAAAATTTCTGTTGTTCTTGACATGTGTCTTTGTAAATCAATATTTGAAAGCATTATGGACTGGTAGAAATTTTTAATCACCATATAGGTTTTTATCCTAGTGGCTCAGAGGGTAAAGAATCTGCCAGCAATGCAGGAATCCTGGGTCGATCCCTGGGCGGGGAAGATCCCATGGAGGAGGGCATGATAACCCACTCCAGATTTCTTGCCTGGAGAATTCCATGGACAGAGGAGCGTGGCAGTCTACACAGTTCACAGGGTCCTGAAAAGTCAGACATGACTGAGTGACTAACATTTTCATAGTTTTTTTAGATAGGGTTTTTNCTGGGCGGGGAAGATCCCATGGAGGAGGGCATGATAACCCACTCCAGATTTCTTGCCTGGAGAATTCCATGGACAGAGGAGCGTGGCAGTCTACACAGTTCACAGGGTCCTGAAAAGTCAGACATGACTGAGTGACTAATATTTTCATAGTTTTTTAGATAGGGTTTTCGGCTTGAAATACTTCAATATAGTTCACTACAGTAGCCCATGCTGTCATCTGAAGTCATCTGAGTGTTTATAAATTAGATGTGCACGATATATTGAGTTTTCTTCTTTTCAGAGTATTTTGATGGTATGGAACTTGACAGATCATAAAATGCTGTCTTTTACACAGAGAATTTTTAGATGATTTTATCTTCTCCAATTCCTATGATGTAGCTTAGGGTAAATATTGTTACCTACATATTACATGCGATAAAATGGAGCTATCCAAAATCATATCCTTCTTTGCCAAAACTATGTTGTTTCTCAAAAGTCTCCTAATTCTTGTGCTAGAGCCAGTAAAGGGGGAAATTCTGACTCTCAGAGACTCCATTCCAGTCTCTGCTTTTTAATTTTCATTTTTGTAGTGGTTTTAGAAAAGTTCCTTCTCTCCTTCTCTGGATCTCTGAAGTTCTTTAGTTTTCAGGACAACTCTAAAGTAACACAAGATATGGTCACTGCTGGCCAAGGATCAGCTCAGTTCAGTTCAGTTCAGTTGCTCAGTCGTGTCCGACTCTACAGCCCCATGAACTGCAGCACGCCAGGTCTCCCTGTCCATCACCAACTCCCGGAGTTCACCGAAACCCACGTCTATCGAGTTGGTGATGCCATCCAGCCATCTCATCCTCTGTCGTCCCCTTTCTCTCCTGCCCCCAATCCCTCCCAGCATCAGAGTCTTTTCCAATGAGTTAACTCTTCTCATGAGGTGGCCAGAGTCCTGGAGTTCAGCTTTAGCATCACTGCTTCCAAAGGACATCTCAGACTGATCTCCTTTAGAATGGACTGGTTGGATATCCTTGCAGTCCATGGGACTCTCAAGAGTCTTCTCCAACACCACAGTTCAAAAGCATCAATTCTTTCGTGCTCAGCCTTTTTCACAGTCCAACTCTCACATCCATACATGACCACAGGAAAAACCATAGCCTTGACTAGACGGACCTTTGTTGGCAAAGTAATGTCTCTGCTTTTTAATATGCTATCTAGGTTGGTCATAACTTTCCTTCCAAAGATAAATTCCTCAGTTCTGTGGTTTTCTGTCTTCAGTCAGTGAATATTCTGTAGAATTTTAACTATCCATTTAAAAAATATCAAAAAGTGGTAAATTGATTCATTTTCAATTCTATCAAAGATATTGTGGTGGAAATCCTCTGAAATGTATAGATGCAATAACTAAAGCACCTCCTAGGTGCTTAATTTAACAAGATAGCTGATGAGCATCTAATGTATGTCAAACATCATTCTAAAAGATGGAATTCTAGCAGTAAGCAAAGAAATCACCTGCCCTCATAGGTTGTTGGATGTTGATTTCAAACAAACATGTGAGGTCAGGGCTCCAAGAGTGACACAGTAATCATTCTTGGATGGTGTTGGCATACTTTTTTTGTTGTTGTTGTTTGTTTGTTTGTTTGTTTTTTTAATTAATTTTTAAAATTTTACTTTACAATACTCTATTGGCTTTGCCATACATCGACATGAATCCACCATATTTTTAAAAATGTCTGTAGGTGATTCTGATTGGAGAAGGAAATGGCAACTCACTCTAGGATTCTTGCCTGGGAAACTCCATGGACAGAGGAGCCTGGTGGGCTACAGTCAAATGGGGTCGCAAAAGAGTGAAACATGACTTCTCAACTAAACAGCAACAACAAAGGTGATTCTGGTGTGCTACCATTTGTATTTGGAGTGTGATGCAAGGCTTTCCCCTCATACTAGGACTGCAGAGTTTGGGGATATAAATATAAACATTTATTTTATAAATGTCAATCAATAAATATTGTTTTGAGAAAATCATATAATCCGTGAAGTTTGGATGTAAAGACCAGTAGGCAGTCATCTGGGAAAATTGTAACTGAGAAGATGTTTTGTGTAAAATGTGCATATTTGAAACAGGGAATTTAATCCCTGGAATTGGTTAAACAGATGAAGAAGCAGCCGAAAAGCCAAACAGAGGTCACTGAGACAGAGATTAGTGACAAGAAGTTGTGGAAGCCTCGGCTGAAGGGGAAAAGCAGAAGGTCCAAGGGAGCCAAGGCCACATAACAGAAGCTGGAACCAGGCTGGCTCAGCCTAGCAGGAGCTCGAGACCCGAGTCAAGAGACTGCCGACAGCAAGAGGAGCCAGGGATCTTCTCTCTCTCCCTTCTTCCCATCCTCCGTGATTCCACTAGTGCCTTTCACTGGTTGAACTCAAGCACATGAGTTAACAAGGGAATGTGAGAAAAACAGGTGTAAGGAGAGCAGACAAAGAGAAGAAATGAGTCTGACGGATGCTGACTTTTAAAGACTTTTCTTTGTTCAGAGCAGGCTCTGGAGCCAAACTGCTTGGATTCAAATCCTGGCTTTACTACTAATTCTGTGTGTAATCTTGGGTAAATTATTTAATCTAAATCTCATCTTCCCGATCTGTAAAATGAGGACCATGTAGGAATGGCATTATATACATTGTAAGGCTGTGGTGAAGATGAAATAATGTATTTAGCATGTTATTATTATCATTATTACTGTATAAGACATTGTACCAGGTGACATGAGAAATGTAACAAAGCCATCACCTTCCCCAAAGTTGTGTGTAATCTCCTTGAAGAAGAAAATAAATTGATATATAATAAAAGGGAATGTACCATACAGAGGCGGGGAGTGAATGTTGCACACAGTTGTACCGTGTTTTATTGTGCTTCCCAGACGTTGCAGTTTTTGCAAATTGAAGTACTGTGGCAACCCTACACAGTCAGATGATGATTAGAATTGTTTAACAAAAAACTATTTTTTAAATTAAGGTATGTACATTTTGGGGGACTTTTTAAAGACATAATGTATTGCACATTTACTACAGCACACTATACTATAAATATAGCTTGCATGCACTAAGAAATAAAAAAATTCATGTGTTCTGCTTTATTGCAATGCTTGCTTCATTGTGGTGATCTAGAACTAAAGCCACAATATCCACAAGGCATGCCCTGTGTCAGCTAAGGATGGAACCACTCTATTCAGCTTCCAAGTTGCAAACTGAAAGGGATAGTACTGTGTGAAATTACTTTTAAGTCCTTGAAGTATGATTAATGTTTAAATGTACTATCTAGATTTGCGGGCAAGAGAGTAGTTTGTTTTTTATATTTATTTATTTTTGGATTTAAAAAGTAATAATATTCATTGTACAGAATTACAATGATATAGAACAATACAAAGAAGAAAACAACAATTAGTGGTAAATTTAACTTTAGGAGATGGTCCTATATATTTGACATATTTTCTACCCAGTCCTCTTTAAATAAGTGTATTTAATGTATGTATATGTTATTTCACTTATAAAACTTAAAACGTAATTATATATAGCTATAGAGTAATGCCCCCAGGTGGCTCAGTGGTAAAGAATCCACTTGCGAATTCAGGAGACACAGGAGACATGTGTTCGATCCCTGGGTCAGGAAGATACCCTGGAGTAGTAAATGGCAACCTGCTCCAGTATTTTTGCCTGGAAAATTCCATGGACAATGGAGCCTGGCGGGCTACAGTCCATGGTGTCACAAAGAGTCCAATATGACTGAGCGACTGAGCATGCACCTGTACAGTGATACCTTTTCCATTATTACATTGGAAGGATTTCCATATATTATTAAATATAATTTACAAAAATAATATTTATCTATAACATGTTGCATGTTATACCTGAACCTTATTTTATCTATTTTCTTATATTTGGACCTTTGAGAAAATTTGTTCACAATTAACTGTAGTGGTGAAGTGGTGTCACTCTAAACCAGAAAGTCAAGCTCAAATGCCTGCAGGACCAGGTCAAGTCTTCACAAAACCGTTAAGCCTGGGACAATATCGAGTCATGAGGTCTGTGGAAGATACTGGAGAATGCATGCCATGTGGAAGGGTATTCAAACCACAACCACCAAAACAGCAATAGCAATAGACAGGAAGAATTGTACATTTGCTAGTTTGACTACTTCTGGACATTTATTAACATTTTCCAGAAAATGTTAATTCAGGAGACTGAATGCTTGGCTCCGTTCTTCCTCCTTTACTAAGTCCACGACCCTGTGGTGGTTTCATTTGGATGGAGCATATGTCTTTGGTCTTTGGCTCACAGTAGGTCTTGTGGTTCACTTTGCTTTACGCTCTGTGCTGAGCCTGAATCCTATGGTTTTCCTTCTGTACCTCTCCCTTTACTATGAGAAAATCTTACTCTGGCCAGCACATTTTAGGAGAAAAATGAGATGTATGTTAAAGGAGACCACACCAACAGGAATTTCAATATGGAGCCGAGCCATCCTTGCTGCCCCAGAAACATGTAAGTGAGAATTAAATGCTTGTTTTTGAAAGCCACTGAAATCTTAAAGGTGTTTGTTATGCAGTGATGGTCAAGCAGTACAATGTAAATTTTTTCCATGAAAAGTATAAATTCACATTCCCACAGCATTATATCAGGTAAAAGTAGCTCATGGCTTGATTTTGCATTCATTAAAATTTCACTTTTAAATTTCACAGTTTTTTAATCATTTATATATCTCTTTTTGATCATATCCTTTGACAATTTTTCTACCATATCTTTATTTATTTATAAGATCTCTTTACATTATATATTAGAAATCCAAGGCTGTATTCATTTATTCAGCATATCTACTGTGTCAGGCACTGTTCTTAATCTGTAATCCTTGTTAACATTTTTTCTGTAAAGTTCTATTTGCCTTTTAATTTTAGTCTGAGATTATTTTTACCACATATGATCAAATGTTTGCTTCCCTGTTTTTCTTTCCCCTTGTCTTTAATGCTTAGGAATCAGAAGATAGATTTCCGATCTTGATGTTTCACTCTGCTGATTTTGCAGTTCTTCTGTGACGTTCAGCCTTTCTTCCTCCTGCTCTGCCTGGTTTTCCCTTCCTTATGCCTGTTTTCTTACCCTTCCTGATTTTCTCACTTTCTAGTACCTTTTTCTCCTGTCACTCTAAATATTGCTGTTGTTCAATCGCCAAGTTATGTCCGACTCTTCATGACCCTATGGATGACAGCACACCAGTCCTCCCTATTTATAGAGGCAAAGCATGTGCTCAGTTGCTCAGTTGTGTCTGACTCTGTGTGACCCCATGGACTGTACCCCTCCAGGCTCCTCTGTCCATGGGATTTTCCAGACAAGAATACTGGAGTGGGTTGCCATTTTCTTTTCCAGGGGATCTTCCTGACCCAGGGATCAAACCCACATCTCTTGAGTCTCCTACACTGGCAGGTGGATTCTTTACCACAACACCACTTGGGAAAACCCTCCCTATTTATATATGACTCTAAGTATAGTCATGACTTCCCTGGTGGCTCAGACAGTAAAGCGTCTGCCTACAATGCGGGAGACCTGGCTTCAATCCCTGGGTCAGGAAGATCCTCTGGAGAAGGAAATGGCAACCCACTCCAGTACTCCTGCCTGGAAAATCCCACGGATGGAAGAGCCTGGTAGGCTACAGTCCGTGGGGTCGCAAAGAGTCGGACATGATTGAGCAACTTCACCTTCACCTAAGTATAGTCATATATAAAAATGGAGGTTATTTTTTTAAGTCAAAAAAATAATTTATTGCATTTATTTATACAAGGCAATTTAAAAAATTTAAATGACACTATGATATTATCATAAAACATGACACTCATAGGAATACATTTAACAAAAGATGACTGAGACCTGAAAAGCACAAAACGTTACTGTAAGAAATTAAAAGCAATTTAATAGATACCTATTCTATGTTCATAGATGGAAAGATACAATATTATTAAGATATCTACTCTCCCTAAACTGATTTACACATTCATTGTAATATCAAGCAAAATACCACCAGGAGTTTTTGCACAAATTGACAGATTGATTTGAACATTTATATGAAACTCTAAAGAACCTGGAGGTTAAATGGAGGCTATTTTAAAATATTTTAATCTATTATTACGAATTTGGATTTTCTGTTCATACTGTATGAATACAGCAATTAACTATTACTTTTTAAAACTATATTAAATTACTTTTAATTACTAATGGCTCTAAATTAAGTATTTAGATGCATAAATCTCCTACTTGAAAAACAGTCAGGGCTAAAGAACAATTCAATTCAATAAATACATAATTTCTATTATGCATTCAGTGACCCATGAGGAATTCATTAGAATACTGTAATAAACAATAAAATGAAAGTTGGAGGAAAGGAGTCTAACATGATCACAGAAATAAATACTATATAATATAATATAGAATATGGCAGTTGGCATAGAAGAGATACAAAAGGTATGGCCTGGGACTTTAGAGAAGAGAGAAGTCACAGTCAATTTGGGATGTGAAAGCTTTTGATGATGAAATCTATTTGAGATATACTTTGAAAAAGATGTCAATTATATCTGTTAATTTCATTGCTCAAAAAGAATTTTCTTGTCTTCTGATATTTTCGCCTTGATTTTCATCCAGAGATAAGCTATCTTTCATCTTTTCAGGCTATGTGGATGAGGTTGACCCCATCCTTGTTTCATGATTTGCGTGTGGGCCAAACTTGACCAATCAGGTAGCGATTAACACCTTGAAGCTATGTGATCCGATACAGTGGAAAGGCAATTTTTAATTTGGGGGCTGTTGAACTTGGAGTTACAGAAGTTAAGTTACTGCACTCCAAGTTACTACTCTCCTCAAAACTCAGTATGTATTTTACACTTCCAGCTCATCTCATGTTTTTTGTTGAAGTATAATTGATTCACAATGTTGTGTTAATTACTGCTGTATAGCAAAGCGACTCAGTTATACATACATTTTTTTTCATGTTCTTTTCTGTTATGCTTTATCACAGAATATTGAATATAGTTTCCTGTGCTGTATGGTAGGACCATGTTGCTCCAAGTTACTACATAGAGAGATTTTGAAAGTAAATTGAAACCAACACAAAGGAAAGAAGAGGTGAGGGATGAAGAGAAAGAAATGAACAGGGGCAGAGAGAGAAAAAAGAAAAAGGTAGGGAGGATGAGAATGAACTTCACATCTTGATAATATTATCCAAGCCTCCATGTGCAACTGTTTCTCATATTAATATCTAGATTTTTCAGTTACACAGCCATTAAAATGTGTTTTTGCTTATACTTTCTTGAATTAGGTTTTAGTTATTCATTAATAAAAGAATCCTAATGGGCAGAAAGCAACAGTTGGAACTGGACATGGAACAACAGACTGGTTCCAAATAGGAAAAGGAGTATGTCAAGGCTGTATATTGTCACCCTGCTTATTTAACTTCTATGCAGAATACATCATGAGAAATACTGAATTGGAAGAAACACAAGCTGGAATCAAGATTGCCGGGAGAAATATCAATAACCTTACATATGCAGATGACACCACCCTTCTGGCAGAAAGTGAAGAAGAGCTATTTAAAAACCTCTTGATGAAAGTGAAAGTGGAGAGTGAAAAATTTGGCTTAAAGCTCAACATTCAGAAAACGAAGATCATGGCATCCGGTCCCATCACTTCATGGGAAATAGATGGGGAAACAGTGGAAACAGTGTCAGATTTTATTATGGGGGGCTTGAAAATCACTGCAGATGGTGATTACAGCCATGAGATTAAGAGATACTTATTCCTTGGAAGAAAAGTTATGACCAACCTAGATAGAATATTCAAAAGCAGAGACATTACTTTGCTGACTAAGGTCTGTTTAATCAAGGCTATGGTTTTTCCTGTGGTCATGTATGGATGTGA
>SJYV01034882.1:486093-504601 GCA_006410875.1 Neotragus pygmaeus | reverse complement strand
ATGTGAGACAACAAAAGAGACATAGACATATAGAACGGACTTTTGGCCTCTGAGGGAGAGGGAGAGGGTGGGATGATTTGGGAGAATGGCATTGAAGCATGTGTACTATCATGTAAGAAATGAGGCGCCAGTCTATGTTCGATGCAGGATGCAGGATGCTTGGGGCTGGTGCACGGGGATGATCCAGAGAGACGTTGTGGGGTGGGAGGTGGGAGAGGGATTCAGGATTGGGAGCTCGTGTACACCTGCGGTGGATTCATGTCAAAAATATATGGCAAAGCCAATACAGTATTGTAAAGTAAAATAAAGTAAAAAAAAAAGATACGTCACACTCATAGACTGGAAGAATTAATATTATTAAGATGACATTCTATCTGAGGCAATTTACAGATTCAGGGCAATCCCTATCAAAATACCAGTGGCATTTTTCATAAAACTATAACTAATAAAATTCTAAAACTTGTATGAAAACAAAAGATCCTCTATAGCCAAGACAATCTTAAGAAAAAAGAACAAACGAGGATATATCATGCTCCCTGATGTCAAACTATGCTACAAAGATACAGTAATCAAAACAGTATAGTACTTGCACAAAAGCAAACACATAGATGAATGGAATCAAACAGAGAGCCCAGAAATAAACCCATATTTATAAGCTCAATTAACCTGCAAAAAAGTAGGCAGCAACGAGGTAGAGATAGATTCTTCACTAAATGATGTTGGGAAAAGTGGACAACTACATGTAAAAAAATCAAACTGGATTACTTTTTCACAACATATACACAAACTCAAAATAGATTAAAGACTTAAATGAGACCTGAAACCATAAAACTTCTGAAAGAAAACAGAGGCAAACACTCTTTGACATGAATCTTAGCAATATTTACTTTATATGTCTCCTTAGGCAAGGGGGAAGAAAGCAAAAATAAATGAATACATCAAACCAAAAAGGTTTTGCACAGCAAAGGAAACTATCAACAAAATAAAAACTCTGCCTGCTGACTGGCAAAGATATTTGCAAATGGCATATCCAATAGGGGTTAATATCCAAAATATACAAAGAACTCATACAACTCAAAATAAAATAAAACAAAAAGGCTGATTAAAAAATAGCAGAAGACCTGAATAAATAGTTTTTTCCAAAGAAGATAACAGATGGCTAACAGACTCATGAAAAGATGTTCAACATTGCTAATCATCAGGGAAATGCAAACCAAAACCACAATGAGATATCTCTTCATACCTGTCAGGATTGCTATTATAAAAAAGACAGCAAATATTAAGCATTGGCCAGACATGAGAAAAGGAAACCCCTGTGCACCATTGGTGAGAATGTAAATCGATGCAGCCACTGTGGAAAACAGTACTCAGTTCTGTTCAGTTACTCAGTTGTGTTCGACTCTTTGCGACCCCGTGAATCACAGCACGCCAGGCCTCCCTGTCCATCACCAACTCCTGGAGTTTACCCAAAACTCATGTCCATTGAGTCGGTGACGCCATCCAGCCATCTCATCCTCTGTCAGCCCCGTCTCCTCCTGCCCCCAACCCCTCTCAGCATCAGGGTCTTGGAGATTTCTAAAAAAAAAAAAAAAAAAAAGTAAAAATAAGCTACCATATGATCCAGCATTTCTACTCCTAAGTATTTAGTCTATAGAAAAGGAAAACTCTGATTAGAAATGATTAATGTATGCCTGTGTTTACTGCAGCACTATTTACAATAGCCAAGATATGAAAGCAATTAAGTGACCATGGATAGATGAATGGATAAAAATGTGAGATACACACCCAGATACACAGTGCAGTATTACTCAGCCATAAAAAAGAATGAAATCTTGCCATTTGGGACAACATAGATGGACCCAGAAGGTATTATGCTAAGTAAAACAAGTCAGACAAAGAAATAATACTGTATGATTTCACTATATATGTGGAGTCTAAAAACAAAACAAATGAACAAATATGATCAAATAAAAATAGAATCATGGATGCAGAGAACAAAAAGTAGTTTTTAGAGGGGAGCTGGGCAACAGAGGAGAAAAGTAAGTGAGAGAAATTAAGAGGTACAAAATAAATGTCACAGTATGAAATGGGAAGCATGGAGAATATAGTCAATAATTATGCAATATCTTTGTATAGTGGCAGATGGCAACTAGAATTATGATGGTGATCATTTTGAAATGTATGGAAATATTGAATCACTATTGTGTGCACCAGGAAATAATATAGTGTTGTAGGTCAATTAAACTTCAATAACAAATGAACAAAAAAATCTCATAGGAAAAGACATCATAATTTGTGGCTACCAGAGGTGAGGGGACGGGTTTCGAATCCTCCTGCCAATGCAGGAGCCATAGAAGATGAAGGTTTGATCCCTGGGTGAGGAAGATCCCCTGGAGAAGGAAATAGCAAACCACTCCAGTATTCTTGCCAGGATAATCCCACAGACAAAGGAGTCTGACAAGTTACTGTCATTGAAGTTACAGAGTCAGACACAACTGAGAAACAGGGCAGGCATACAGAAGGTGAGGGGACAGGGAGGGGGAGTTATATGAAGGTAGTCAAAGGTATAAAATTTCCAGCTATAAGATAAACAAGTATTAAGTATGTGATGTCCAACATGATAAGATAATTAACCCTGCTCTACTTTATAAATGAAAGTTCTTAAGAGAATAAATCCTGAAGAAAAATACTTTTTTCTGTTTCTTTAATGTTTGTATGAAATGATGGATGGTCACTAAACCTATTGTTATAATCCTTTCATGATGTATGTAAGTCAAATCATTATGTTGTGTGTCTTAAATTTATATAGTGCTGTACTTCAATAAAACTGGGGCAAAAAAAGTAAACCTCCAACATAGCCTACTCTTTAGATTTAAAGTGAAAGAAATTTGTTATGCAAAATGAATGGGTTATTGTTAATCCATGGAGGAAATATATTCTCTCTGAACAAAATGGCTAAAGGAATCTCTGAAGTCCTGGAACAAAACTCTCTTTGCAGCTGTTTTAGAACATGCTGGAAGCTGGGGAAAATGTGAAGAGAGCAGCATAGACTTTTCTTCCACTCATGGACAAAAGTAAGTCTAGTATTTTCCCAGATGTCAAAGGACAAACTGACTCAGTTGTTAAGCACTGTTTTCAGAGATTTCATAATCAGAGGGAGAGATAAAACAGAAAGTATAGAACCATATTGTGGAATGCCAACAGAAGGCATTTTAATGTCAAAAACTGACAGAGAAGTTCTACATTAACAAAGAGTATTAGTTAAGCATATAAGACTAATGATTATACTACTTGAAATAAAATTACCAATGAAATATAAAAGTAAGGAGTAACTTCATTAAATCTGATAACCCAGGAAGCAGTGATTTTTTTCCTCTCAGAGAAACTTTGAGGAATTTTGAGTTGCTTGAATAAACAGGATTGAAATAAAGAAATGGTGGATGGAACAGATGATCCTCCACAGGTGAAGTACTGAGAGCAAATGCAGAAGACCTGGCAAAATCCATGTGAGCCACCAGCCTTTTCCCTTTTCCACCATCCAAAGTCAGTGGAACAATGTGGATCCTATTACTGCTTCTGGGAAACACAATTGGTTCCAGGAGGTCATGGCAAGCAGAGGCGCCCAAAGTGGCATTTACTCCCTGCCTATTTGGCCCATTAGGTAAGGAATGGGGCTCTTCATTGGCTAGCTTCTAACAGATGCAACTGTGCCAGGCAAAGAATGGTGGTCCTCTGCCAGCTAATTCCTGGCCACTACTTGCTGTCTTTGGCTTCAGATACTTCCTATTTCTCCCCAGGCCACTGTACCTCTGAACTAGCAAAGTATGATTACAGTAAATCTTAACTCTTGCTATTTGTGTGTTTTTATGCTAGAAAGATTTTGAACAGAGAAACCCATATAGTCCTTGATAGTTCCCTATCAGCTTCTATTTGTCGGTAATAAGAGAATTTTCTTTGTCTCAGGTGTGTCTGAGGAGACAGAAAAATCATAGGCACATCCATTACTTTTAAGACAAAGAAAGGGGACTGCTCTGAAACATTAGAACTTACTCTAAGAAATGAATTTTCAAGCTTTGTTTACTCAGTCAGATTCTAGAATGTACTACATTATGTAACCAATATGGTCGGTGATGAAAAAGCCCAACCACGGGCAACTCAACTATCATTTAAAGGAGATTAAAAAAAAAAAAAAAGATGGCTACCAAATAAGAAACAGTGAAAGACCTCTTGAAGAAAAGTTTGTACATTTTAGCAAAGTGAATTTTGAGAATTTGACACGTTCAATAAATTGTCCAAGAGCCCAAATAAAGAGAAACAGATTAAAATGATGAAAGAAAAGGTGAAGTACAGACACATGAAAGAATTTCAATCGAAAATGGACCAGGATGCTCTGAAATGGAGAATCTCACACCTGCACCGTCAGAAGAATGGTACTTAAGAACTGAGAGACTGTCTTCCCATAAATGCCTCATTTACAAATGACTAAGGATTATCTCCTGACCAATGAACATCTGCTAAAAATCCCTGGCCATTCTCAAGCCAGTGAACTTCCTGCTTGGTCTCTGGCTGGACTTCTCTTTTTGCACTCCTTGCCCATAACAACAACCCATCCCAAACCCTCAACGGACTTGTCTGTAGCTTGCCACAGCATGTATTTCCCAAATTGCTATTCCTTTTCTATTCTCGAATAAACTCAGTGTCTTGTAATTTGAGCTTGTCTCCATTTATCTCTTCATTTGGGTTGAAAGAAGGAAGTAATTCAATATGCTTATATTACTCAAAAAGAGAGAAAAAGCCAAAGAAGTACTAATGTAAATATAAAAGAAGTTTTAATCAGATGAAGAAAGTCTGAGTCGGAGACTAAAATGAGTTCCCTGAACACAAGGAAAAAGAAATGAAAAGAGAGATTAATAGTGTAGGTTTAAAGAAAATAAGTTCAATTATTTCTAAGCAACTCATGAACAAAAGAGAAAGTTTACACATAGTAAAGATAGTTGAGAGACTACACAGAAAATAACAATGAAATTTTAGTGTGTTAAAACTTAGAGTAAAGGATCAAAGCCAATCTAGAAAACACTAGCTTCTGTGTTGTTTCTATTATTAAATACAAACGAATGAAAAGAAATGATTTCAAATCTCAAAACATTTGAAAATGAACTGTAAAATTTAAGGAAAGCAGGAGAAAGAAACGAATAGAATACATAAAATAAGTAATTGCAAATTAAAGATCTATAGACAGTGTTAAAAGCTAGGAACTGGACCTTTTACATACATCAAATATATAAAACAGGCTGGTAAATCTAAATAACAACAAAAAGAATTAGCATGTTAAAATATCTATAAAAATTTTTAATTAGCTATTATATAACTATATTGTGTGTGTGTGTGTGTGTGTGTGTGTGTGTGTGTGTGCTCAGCTGTGTCTGACTCTTTGTGACTCATGGACTATAGCTAGCCAGGTTCCTTTGTCCATGGAACTTTTCAGTCAAGAATGCTGATGTACGTTGCCATTTCCTACTTCCTGACCCAGGGATCAAACCCATGTCTCTTGTGTCTCCTGCAATGTTAAAAAACTTAATGATATATATTTTATAGAAAATATAAATTGATAAGATAGATTCTAAAATAATTAGAAAACCTCAAAAAACCTCCAAGCTGAGAAATAATTAAAAATTGTGTTATTTTTTATGGTTTCCATTTTGATAGTTTCACAGGTGAATTCTTCTAAACATTCAAAAAAGAGAAAATATAAAGAGCCTAGGAAAAGAAGAAAATTTTCTAACTCAGCTAATATAAATCTACTAGCAAAATCTTACAAAGTATAGAAATCTGCAATTGTTTCTCAGTTAAACAATGTAAACATTCTAAATATACAGCAAATGTAATACAACATGATTTTAATATAATAACATATCATGATTGAGTACAAACTATACTAGAAAATAAGAATGGCTTAAAGTCAAGAAATTAATAAAGCAGTGCAGAGCAACCATTGGCCTAGGAAGAAAGGCTACATAAATATTTATTGGTCTTTGATGTGGGGTGGTGGGGAGAGGGTAACAAATGACTTTTATTATCTTACTTGTTACTCCCCCTATGAACCAACTGAGATGTAGACAAAGGACTCAAACAAATGGAGATTAAAATACAGTCATCACTTCATATCCACCAGGGCCTCTACCCACCTCCCACCTATGGATACTAAAATCTACTGATGCTCAAGTCCCTTTTATAAATGTCCTGTATTTGCTTAACCCACACACATTCTCTCCTAAATGTTAAGTCATCTCTACATTACTTATAATACCTAATACAATGTGAATGTTATGTAAATAACATTTTGGATCCTGGACCCAATTCCAATATGTATGTGTCAACAAGCAATTCTCAGATGAGAAATCAACTCAATTCTATCCAGAGACAACATCAGATTCTACAAGTAAAGGGTAGGACTGCCTCCACTTCAGGCACCAAATGCAAACCTTAGTTGTAACTGCTCCTGACAAACCAGCTTCAGATTTGAGGTTCTAACAACGCCTCCAATTCAAGATGCCAACTGCAAGTCCACGTTGTTACCTATACTTCTGAGCAACTGGTTATAGGTCAGAAATTCCTATGACCCCCTTATCATTTTGAATAATTTGCTAGACTGTTTCACAGAACTATGGAAACATTTTTACTCGCTAGATTACCAATTTATAAGAGATTAAGAAGAGGTGGCAAGAATACACAGAGGAATTATACAAAAAAGATCTTAATGACTGGAATAACCACAATGATGTGGTCACTTAAAGTCAGACATCCTGGAGTGTGAAGTAAAGTGGTCCTTAGGAAGTATTACTATGAATAAAGCTAGTAGAAGTGATGGAATTCTAGCTAAGTTATTTCAAAACCTAAAAGATGATGCTGTTAAAGTGCTGCAGTCAATATGCCAGCAAATTTGGAAAACCAGCAATGGCCACAGGACTGGTAAAGGTCAGTTTTCATTTCAATCTCAAAGAACGGCAATGCCAAAGAATCTTCAAACTACCATATAATTGCACTCATTACACATGCTAGCAAGATAATGCTCAAAATCCTTCAAGCTAGGCTTCAATAGTACATGCACTGAGAACTTCCAGATATACAAGCTGCATTTAGAAAAAGCAGAAGAACCAGAGATCAAATTGCCACAATCTACTGGATCATAGAAAAGGCAAGGGAATTCCAGAAAAACATCTACTTCAGCTTCATTGACTATGTTATAGCCTTTGACTGTGGACTGTGTGGATCACAACAAACTGTGGAAAATTCATAAAGAGATGGCAATGCCGGACCACTTTACCCATCTCCTGAGAAATCTGTATGCAGGACAAGAAGCAATAGTTAGAACAGGATATGGAACAACTGACTGCTTCCAAATTGGAAAGGAGTACATCACGGCTGTAGTTTTTTATCCTGCTTCTTTAATTTATATGCAGAGCACATTACGTGAAATGCCCAGCTGGATGAATCACAAGCTAGAATGAAGATTGCCTGGAGACATGTCAACAATCTCAGATATGCAGGTGATACCACTCTAATGGAAGAAAGTAAAGAGGAATTAAAGAGCATCTTGATGAAGGTGAAAGAAGAGAGTGGAAAAACCTGTCTTAAAATTCAACATTCAAAAAACAAAGATCATGACATCTGATCTCATCACTTCATGGCAAATGGATGGGTAAAAAGTGGAAATAGTGACAGATTTTATTTTCTTGGGCTCCAAAATGACAATGGACTGTGACTGCAGCCACTAAATTAAAAGATGCTTGCTCCTTGGAAAGAAAGCTATGACAAACCTAGACAGTATATTAAAAAAGCAGAGATATCACTTTACAGACAAAGGTCTGTATAGTCAAATCTGTCTTTTTTCTAGTAGCCATGTATGGATGTGAGAGTTGGACCATAAAGAAGGCTGAGCACCGAGGAATTGATGCTTTGCTTTCGAACTTTGGTGCTAGAGAAGACTCTTGAGTCCCTTGGACTGCAAGGAGATCAAACCAGTCACTCCTAAAGGAAATAAACCCTGAATATTCATTGGAAGGACATTCATTGATGCTAAAGCTGAAGCTCCAATACTTTGACCAGCTGATGTTAAGAGCCTACTCATTGGAAAAGCCCTAATGCTAGGAAAGACTGAGGGGAAGAAAACGGGATGACAGAGGATAAGATGGTTGGATAGAATCACTGACTCTATGGACATGAATCTGAGCAAACTCGGAGATAGTGAAGGACAGGGAAGCCTGACCTGCTGCAGACCATGGGGTAGCAATGAGTTGGATACAACTTAGTGACTGAACAACAACAACAAATGCTATTAAAGGATATGCAGATCCACAGCCAGATGAAGGGTTTCATAGGGTGAGATCCCAAACAGAACTTCTGTCCTCAAGGAGCTTATGGTCCAGCACTGTAGAATATGGAAATGTTCTAATTCCCCAGCTTGGAAACCCTCTGGCTCCTTTGGCTTTTTTTTGGAGTCCTCATTACTTAAGCACGATTGATTAAATCACCAGTCAATGATGATTGATTGGCCAAGCAATCTAGCCCTTATTTCCTTCCTATAAATCAACCCTCTCTTCAAGATTGGTCTTCCTTGCCACCAGCTCACTTTCTGAGGTGCTTTCAAAAGCTACCTTAATTAAAGTAAATCAGTTATGTGGAAAGGGACTTCGGAATAACACAACACTCATTTCACCTTTATGGCTCTGAAGCATTTTCAAGAACTGAGGACAAGAGACCAAATACAATAATGAAAGATGTATCCATTGCTCAGGAAATTTGGGATTTGAGGGCTGAGAGCCTGGAACTGTGGATGAAGACCAGATATATATGAGAAATAATTTGATCATCTGAGTGACCAAACATACATATTTCTTATAAATCACAATATTGCAGATAATATATAATCTGGATGTTTAACTATGGTAGCATTATAATTTTATTATTCAGTCGCTAAGTCATGTCCAACTCTTTGCAACTCCATGGACTGTAGCCTGCCAGGTTCCTCTGTCCATGAGATTTTCTAGGCAAGAGTACTGGCATGGGTTGCCATTTCTGACCCAGGGATCAAACCCGCATCTTCTGCATTGGCAGACGGATTCTCTACCGTTGAGCCACCAGGGAACCCACATATAAATATATAGAAGTAACAGTATAACACAAATATTACACAGTAAAATAGATAAAAAGAATTGACTTTAAAGTCAAGTCAGCTTTCTTTCAAGATTCTGCCTTACTGGAAGGTTAGAGCTAGAATGGAAACAATTCCATGACTGAGAGGGACCAGCATAGAGTACCATCCAGACCTAAAAAGACGGAGAAAGTGAGTTTGATTCAGATAAAATCTTAACAGTTTTCTTTAAAAAATTGTTTGTTCAGTTGTGTTGTCTTAGTGGCAGCATGCAGGATCTTAGCTGAGGCATGCAGCTCTCTATTATGGTGCACTGACTCAGTTGTTCTGCAGCATGCGGGATCTTAATTCCCTGACCAGGGATCAACTCCCCATCCACTTCATTGCAAGATGGATTCTTAATCACTGGACCACCAGGGAAGTCCCTGTCTGAGAGCTTTAATTTCTAAAGTAAATCGGTGCTGCACTCAGGTACCTTTGTTGTTTACCAAATTAAGCAGCCTCTGGTTTGCCTAGTTGTAAGAATTTTGTTTTATTTTGTTTCCCCCAGGCTTATTGAGTCTAAAGGACTTATATTCACAGAGCATTTGTTGGAATATCCATATAGAAAGTTTTACTTATATTAATGTAACAAATAGCTTTTCAGAAAATTTCCTAAGATGGTTCAGTATTCATGTATGGCTTTGAATAGTGGGCTTTTGTAATAGTGGGTTTTCTCTGATTAAAATAAGATTTCACTTTTGAAGTCTCTGACACATATGGGAAAATATTTAGCAATAGATACATACGTAACATAATAAATTAAATATATAGTGTTTTTAAAGGACAATCTATAAAACTTGAAGAAGAGGATTGTAGAATATGTTATTGAATTGGGCCTAGATGGGGTATTCTATGAAAAGCATTTTTATGAAGTGATAAGTAGATTTTTCATGGTCAAAGTTTGATTATCTGCCAGTGATATTTCAGCTTATCTTTGCTTATAGGAAATGGAAGTTTGTTTACGTATTTGCTTAGCTTCATGTACACATTACAATACAAAGTTTAAAGAAAAACACAGTGGAAAAGTGAAGAGTACCTTGGTAGCCCATGTGATAATAGCTCCAAGTGAAAACCTTCACATGTGAAAAGACCCTGTTATAGAAGTTCAGTTCTTCCTGAAAAAGAATTATGTTGTACCTGGGATTTTGATCTGCAACTGATTCTTTCTACCAACTGGAATTTCAAGTGTCCCTCCCTCCGCCACAACAGGATGAAGGGGCCCCAAGCTAGAATGCACCAGGGCTAAGTTCCTAGACATCTCTCCCAGAAGGAAAACAATAGACTGCTGGCATTTTTTAAGTCGATAAGAAGGAGGAAACCACTGGAACTCAAGAGAAATTAGTTGGTAATGATTTTAAAGGTGGCCGTGAACATTTGCAGAGGCTCTTGATAGAGGAAATGACTGGTCACTTTGAACAAGAAACAAAATCGGCTGGATTCACACGAATTATCAGCCAAGCTTGAAAAATGCGAGGAAGTAAATCCAGACCCAATTCAGTGTTAATGTAATAGCCGCTTAGCCACTCCAGAGATTCTCACCAATTCCCTATTTCAAAGCGAGAGCAGTTTGTTCTATAGTTGTTTGTTCTTACATAACCACGAGGTAAAATACATTTGAACTTTCCCTTTCTGTCCATCGCAGGGGTTTGCTTTCTAATTTTTTTCTTTAAATTTTGCAGTCTCAACTTAGAAACTTTCCTAAATATTGTTATAACTATAGGTGGATACCATCTCCTTATTATAATCTCATGCCTAGAATGGACAAATGAAAGTTCACCAGGTATAATTGTGCAGCAATTGGGGTGTTCAAGAAATGTTACTTTTATTTGATTTAAATTTAGCTAAAATATATTTAGGGCTTCCCTACTAGCTCAGATGGTAAAGCATCTGCCTGCATTGCAGGAGACCCAGGTTTAATCCCTGGGTCAGGAAGATACCCTGGCAACCCACTCCAGTATTCTTGCCTGGAGAATTTCATGGAGAGAGGAGCNGGGCAGGAGGAGATGGGGACGACCGAGGATGAGATGGCTGGATGGCATCACGGACTCGATGGACGCGAGTCTGAGTGAACTCCGAGAGATGGTGATGAACAGGGAGGCCTGGCGTGCTGCAATTCATGGGGTCACAAAGAGTTGGACATGACTGAGCAACTGAACTGAAGTGAACTGATACATAGTGTGCTTCACAAAGGAAAAGTCCATATTAATTACATAAAACAAGGAAGAAGTCTATATGAGAAAAAGATTCTTGTCCTCAGTTATCAACTTCATTCTATATGTGCTGCTACCCATCCCATTTCCTCATTTTGCAAGTCTTGTGGCTGTGCTCTTTGAGGCTATAGAGGGTGGAGTGTTGGAGAAGATGGTCTAGTTTTCATGGTCAGCCCCCTGTATCTGCTCTAATATTTCCCTGTGTTAGTTGTAGGTAACAAGATCCCTAGGACCTGGGATACAACTTAACACTCAGTTCAGTCANTCTTTGAGGCTATAGAGGGTGGAGTGTTGGAGAAGATGGTCTAGTTTTCATGGTCAGCCCCCTGTATCTGCTCTAATATTTCCCTGTGTTAGTTGTAGGTAACAAGATCCCTAGGACCTGGGATACAACTTAACACTCAGTTCAGTCACTCAGTCCTGTCTAACTCTTTGCAACCCCATGGACTGCAGCATGTCAGGCCTCCCTGTCCATCACCAACTCCTGGAGTTTACTCAAATGCATGTCCATTGAGTCGCTGATGCCATCCAACCATTTCATCCTCTGTCATCCCCTTTTCCTTCCATCTTCAATCTTTCCCAGCATCAGGGTCTTTTCAAATGAGATGGTTCTTTGCATCAGGTAGCCAAAGTATTGGAATTTCAGCTTCAGCATCAGTCCTTCCAATGAATATTCAGGACTGATTTCCTTTAGGATGGACTGGTTGGATCTCTTTGCAGTACAAGGGACTCTCAAGAGTTTTATCCAACTTAACTCTAGATTGGGAAAAAAGGGCATGATTTTCCCCAGACTTGCTTGGGATATAGTAGTTAAAGCACTCTGCAACTTCTGTGGGATGGAAATGTGCCAGAAACTTGTAATTGAGAGTGAATAAAGCAGAGGTCAATGCCCTCAAAGATCTTCAGTTTAGAGAGGGAGGTGAATATAAATCTAGTCAATTATGATGTAGTAAAGTTATGTACTTATGTTTGGAACAAAGTTAAGTAGTGAGTTTATCATATTTATTTGACTATATGAAAAAATGAAAAAAAATCTATTTAATCAATATTGCCAGAAGGTTATTAAATATATTAAAAGTGTGGGAAAGTACTTCATTAAAATTAACTTCTGCTCTGTGAAACTTAAGGTCAAAAGGATGACAAGACAAGCCGCAGACTTAGAGGAAATATTTACAAAAGTCTTTTTTGGTGCAAAAATAAAGATAAAGGACTGCTATCTAAAATATACAAAGAACTTCTAAAAATGCAACAAGAAAACAAAACAAAAAAAACTCTATGTAAAAATGGCCCCCAAACTTTTAAGAGACACCTCACCAAAGAAAATATACAGATGGCAAATAGCACGTAAAAAAATGTTCTTTTTCATATGTCATCAGGGAAATACACATTAAAAAAATGAGATACCACTACACAGCTATTACAATGGCCAAAATATGGAACAGGATGCACCAAATGCTGGTGAGATGCAGTATGAATAGGGACTCTCATTTATTGCTAGCGAGAGTGCAAAATGGCATTGCCACTTTGGAAGACAGTTTGGCAGTACCTTACAAAACGAATAAAAATACTCTTAGTATATGGTGCCGTGATCATGCTCCTTGGTATTGATCCAAAGGAGTAGAAAATGTACGTCCACATGAAAACCAGTACATGGATGTTTTTAGCAGTTTTATTAATAACTGACGAGACTTGGAAGAAACCAAGTTATCCTTCAGTAGTTGAATAGACAAATAATGGCAGTACATTCAGACAACGGAATATTATTCAGTGCTAAAAAGAAATGGGACTTCCCTGGTGGCTCAGATGGTAAAGCGTCTGTCTACAATGCAGGAGACCTGGGTTCGATCCCTGGGTCGGGAAGAACCGCTAGAGAAGGAAACGGCAATCCAAATGACCTATGAAGTCATGAAAAGACATGGAGGAAAATTAAATATATATTTCTAAGTGGAAGAAATCAATCTGGAAAAGCTCCACACTGTATGATCTCAACTAAATGACATTCTGGAAAAGGCAGAACTATGGAGACTGTAAAAGAGATCAGTGGTTGCCAGGGGTAGGAGGGAGGAATAGGTGGAGGATAGAAGATTTTTAGGGCAGTGAAAATACTCTGTATAATATTATAATGATAGATACATGTCATTATATATTTGTTCAGATACAGTGTACAAAGATAAAGGTGAACTTTCATGTATACTGTAGACTTTGGATGATTATGATGTGTCAATGCAGATTCATCAGTATTAACAAATGTACTACTCTTTTGTTACATTTTTGGGGATGTTGAGCACATAGTAAGCTATACATGTTCAGGGGCAGAGAGGGTATGGGAAATCTTTGTACTTCCCCCTCAATTCTGCTGTGAACTTTAAACTACTCTAAAAAAAACTCTCAAAAACAAAAAACTGTGGGAAAGATAAACAGCAGAAACAACAAACCTATAAAAGAATTATTCACTGTAAGAAATAATAAATTTTGTTTAATATACAATAAACATTAAGTATTAAAATGTTAAGTTATGAAAAGATAGACAACATTGATTTGTCAGTATCAAACAGAAAATACATACATACACTACTCTCTGCTTAGTTATTTGTTGCCAATATAAGAATGAACAAGTTAAAATATCCATGTATCAACTGATTTCATGAAACTTAAGTCCTAAAAAAGATGACTTCACAATTAGGGAGACGACATACACACGATTACTTTTTAAATTATTTCTTTACTTAAAACATATTTTGAGGGTTTCCCTGTTGGCTGAGTGGTAAAGCATCCACATGCCAATGCAGGAGGCATGGGTTTGATATCTGAGCCAGGAAGATCTCACATACTGAGAAGCAACTAAGCCCGTTCACCATAGCTGTTGAGCCTGCTCTCTAGAACCTGAGAGCCACAACTACTGAGCCCATGTGCTGCAGTTACTGAAGCCCATGCTCCCTAGAGCCTGTCCACTACAACAAGAGGAGCCTCTACACTAGAAAAGTTTCCTGTGCAGCAATGAAGATATAGCACAGCCAAAATTAAATAAATAAAATGATTAAAAAAAACATATTTTGAAAGAAAACATACTCACAGGTATTGCTTTAGTATTTTATGGAGCACATATTAGCATCTCCTGCCTAACGTGCCTTTCTTCGACTTGTGGACAGGAAGAGGAAGGGTCTTAAAACTGAAAAAGCAATATAAGCAAGTGTGTGGAAGTGCCTTGTGGCACTTGGTGAAAAGGCACTGCTGCTGAGGGCAAAGAAACATGCAGGGAACGGCAGAGATTTGATGTGAGGTAGGCGGGCAGGGGTCAGTTTGTGACAAGAACTCAATAACTTCTTTGCCTTTTATTCCTAACGCTATCTCTGGTAAACTTAAAAGTTCATAATATTTTAGCTGTTTATATTTTTCTACTTTTCTTAGAACTTGCCATATTTCATTATCAATGAGCTTTCTATGTGTAGGCCATACAGTTTCACCTAACCAATCCTTCATTTAAGTCCTTACTAGTCTGGAAGAAACACAAGCTCGAATCAAGATTGCCGGGAGAAATATCAATAACCTCAGATATGCAGATGACACTACCCTTATGGCAGAAAATGAAGAGGAACTAAAAAGCCTCTTGATGAAAGTTAAAGAGATGAGTGAAAAAATTGGCTTAAAGCTCAACATTCAGAAAACGAAGATCATGGCATTCAGTCCCATCACTTCATGGGAAATAGATGGGGAAACCGTGGAAACAGTATCAGACTTTATTTGTGGGGGCTCCAAAATCACTGCAGCCATGAAATTAAAAGACGCTTACTCCTTGGAAGAAAAGTTATGACCAACCTAGATAGCATATTCAAATGCAGAGACATTACTTTTGCCAAAAAAGGTCTGTCTAGTCAAGGCTATGGTTTTTCCAGTAGTCATGTATGGATGCGAGAGTTGGACCTGTGAAGAAGCGCCAAAGAATTGATGCTTTTGAACTGTGGTGTTGGCGAAGACTCTTGAGAGTCCCTTGGACTGCAAGGAGATCCAACTAGTCCATTCTGAAGGAAATCAGCCCTGGGATTTCTTTGGAAGGAATGATGCTAAAGCTGAAACTCCAGTACTTTGGCCATCTCATGCGAAGAGTTGACTCATTGGAAAAGACTCTGATTGGGGGCAGGAGGAGAAGGGGACGACCGAGGATGAGATGGCTGGATGGCATCACTGACTCGATGAACGTGAGTTTGAGTGAACTCCTGGAGATGGCGATGGACAGGGAGGCCTGGCCTGTTGCAATTCATGGGGTCGCAAAGAGTTGGACATGACTGAGCGACTGAACTGAACTGAACTGAATGTTCTAGACCATGTGCTCCATAGTTTACATGCAAAATTATGCTAATTTTCACAAATTTTGCAAAAGCAGTATTAGTAACCTGGTTTCAGAGTTGAGAACACTAAAATGGAATGTGTATGTGAATCCTACCTAGCTCAAAGTTCACTTTACTCTAGTCCTTGGTCTTTGTGATGGTATTTCTGCAAGTGAGTTCCTCAGAGGATAAAGCATGAGGAAAAGCATTCTGTGATTACCTCAGTAAGAGAACCAGAACACACTCCCTCTCTTGAAGACTCTCCATGAGCTTAGGATGTTAAAGTCCCTGTGTATTTCTGAAACAAAGAAACCCATTTCATTTTCTTCATTGGAGCATTTTACAAACTGTCAGAGAATTCTTTTTTTTTTTTTTTTTTGGTAAAACATCTAACATTCCAGGACATACTTTGGGAAACTTTGTATATTGGAAGAAACTTATTAATAAGAATTCAACTTATTTAGAATCCAAGAAATGTAAACCTTATCATATACTCTCAAGTTAATGTTTGTCACAATCAGGGTCATGAACTCGTTCGGTTGTGAAATAAATGAAGTGGACCTCAAACAGTATGTGGGAAACGAAGTAAAACAAATAGGACAGAAAATATCAGGGTTGCATGCAGTAAGCACTGAATCATGAAAATTTTTACTGGGGCACAGTGTAGAATACATTTCTTTCCATGATCATGGCCAAGAACATCTAAAGCCATTCCTTTTATGAAAGTTGCATGAATTGCTTGTTATGCAGGAATTATGATGATAACAAATGCTTGAACTGTAGTAAATTAACTGTAATCCCATGGCTAACTAAAAAACTAGTTATTACTTAAAATTACATAATTTTAGAGCTGAATTATCTCGTAGAGGGAAAACCAAAATAGAGTTTTAGTGATTTGTCAAGGTCAGACAGCTGTTAGCTGGGCCTAGAACACAGAGTTTCTGATTTGTACACTAATATTCTTTTACTTGTTAGCATGTGTGTGTGTGTGGTGTGTGTGTGTGTGTGTGTGTATGCCCACACGCTCAGTTGTATCTGACTCTTTGCAATCCCATGGACTGTAGCCAACCAGGCTCCTCTGTCCACGGATTTTCCTGGCAAGAATACTGGAGTGAGTTGCCATTTCCTCCTTCAGGGGATGTTCCCAAACCAGGGATCAAACCCATGTCTCCTGGGTCTCTGGCATTGCAGGTGGATTCTTTACTGCTAGGCTACTAGGGAAGCCCCAGTTGTCAGCATAGTGAAGTCTCTCAGTCGTGTTGAACTCTTTGTGGCCCCACGGACGGTAGCCTATCAGGCTCCACTGTTCATGGGATTTTCCAGGCCACAATACTGGGGTGGGCTGCCATTTCCTTCTCCAGCAGACCTTCCCAACCCAGGGATTGAACCCGGGTCTCCTGCCTTGCAGACAGACACTTTACTGTCTGAGCCACCAGGGAAGTTCATTGTCAAGCATGCTGCTGCTGCTGCTAAGTCGCTTCAGTCATGTCCGACTCTGTGAGACCCCATAGACAGTAGCCCACCAGGCTTCACCGTCCCTGGGATTCTCCAGGCAAGAACACTGGAGTGGGTTGCCATTTCCTTCTCCAATGCATGAAAGTGAAAAGTGAAAGTGAAGTTGCTCAGTCGTGACCCCATNAGCCCACCAGGCTTCACCGTCCCTGGGATTCTCCAGGCAAGAACACTGGAGTGGGTTGCCATTTCCTTCTCCAATGAATGAAACTGAAAAGTGAAAGTGAAGTTGCTCAGTCGTGACCCCATGGACTGCAGCCCACCAGGCTCCTCTGTCCATGGGATTTTCCAGGCAAGATTGACATAATTTTTATTTATAGAACATGAGATTATTTCTTTTTAATAAGTAAGAAAAATAGGCACAGAATTCAGCAAATCATTCCCAGACAGTAAGTCAATGATAGGTTGCAAAAATGCTTAAGGCTTTAATTGAAGGAAAAAGTAATTTAGAGATACTTCAGTCTAATTATAATTCACAGCTAATCACTAACTAATTAACCCATTACTGGTGGGGCCATTCAGTTGTTTGGTTTCTCACTTGAACGTGTGAGTGTCCTGTATCGATTCTAAGACTTAGTAGATAAGACAGCAGTAAACACAAACCCTTCCGTGTGTAAGCTAAAGATGCAACCTTTAAATAATGAATTTGAAGTATTCCCTCTAAACTCACACCATGTTTTCTGAGAAGAAAAGGAACTATGACTTACGGAAGCATTTCTTAGCTAAACACCCAGTAACTTCTACACGTGTTATTTTAGACAGGTCTCTGTGAGACTCCTTCCAGTGGAAGTCTTGAAAATTATACCTAAATTTGTGCCTATTCATTCTTCTCTCATGGTCTGAGCTGGGGAGAGAGTGTCAGAAATCGGTCAGTAGAAGTGGAAATATTTCCTTTTCCACCTCTCTTGCTCCCTGGAAAGCGCCAGTGAGAGTCTGCCCTAGGATTCCTAGGACCTGTCCCTGGATTCCAGCAAACCCTTCTCAAGTCTCTGGAGCTCAGGTTGGCGCTATCTCCTCCCAGAAAGGTCCGGGCCACAAAGGGCAGAAATCATTTGATAACTTAATCTTGGTGAGAGGAAGAGACGCCTAGGCCTGTGTACTCCAGTGATAAACAGAAGCACCCGGGTGACTCAGGGAAGAGACATGGCAACGTTTAAAACTAATACAAACGAATACGGCGTAAACAAGAACTGAACGGGGGTAGGAACCATCCCCACCAATCGTGGTAGGGGGCTGGTGTGCGGAGGGGAGACGACTGAGTCGTGACA
>SJYV01034882.1:470375-485022 GCA_006410875.1 Neotragus pygmaeus | reverse complement strand
GACTGCCGCGGAGGCGCCCTCTCCCTGCCTCTTTCTCCCGCTCCCGCTCGCTCGTCCGTCTCTCTCGCTAATACTTCCCCCTGCCGTGCTCCCGGGGACCCAAGCATTCTCAGCGCTAACCTTAGGGACCCACGGTGCGCGAAAAGCCTAGAAAAAGGCCGCTGCGGATAGAGGTAGTTGGAAGCCCCTCGTCCCTCCCCCCCACCGCCTCTGCCGGCGCAGCCCGCGCCCGGCTCGCAGCACCTTCTCTCCTGAACACTCTGTTTGGGAGGACGGGGTGAGAAGGTGAAGTGGAAAGAACTGCGAGCAGAGGGGGCCAGGCTCAGAGCTCAGATTTCATTCTCATTGAAGCCAAGCACGGAAGATCAGGTTTTTTTTTTTTTAATTCGGCTTTTTTTTTTTTTTCTTTTCTTTTCTTTTCTTTTTTCCAAGAAACTTACTTTGGGGGGGAAGGTTTTGCTCTGGGCATTTGCTTTGCCCAGCAGTTGAAAAGTGAACTCGACTCGNTTTTTTTTTTTTAATTCGGCTTTTTTTTTTTCTTTTCTTTTTTCCAAGAAACTTACTTTGGGGGGGGAAGGTTTTGCTCTGGGCATTTGCTTTGCCCAGCAGTTGAAAAGTGAACTCGACTCGTGATGGTTCTCCTGTCACTTTGGTTGATAGCAGCCGCTCTGGTAGAGGTTAAGACTTCAGCTGATGGACAAGTAAGTGGAAAATAATAACAATAAAAAACTCAAACCCAACCTTTTCCCCGAAACAGTTCCTCCCCCTCTTTCCCCTCCTCTCTCTCCTCCTCCCCCTTCCCACCCTTTCCCTGTTATCTGGTGCCTTCACGGTCGGTGTTTTCGAGGGCTGGGCGCAGCGTGCGGGGCTTTTGGGGATGGAGGGGGTTACATTGCATGGGAGCCCAGGCTTGTCACCCCTCGGGCTTCACTTTGCGGCATTCCGATCAATTCCCGGTGACCCGACTGCAGCCAATTCGCATCCTCGCCGGGCCATCTGGGTTTCCCTTTTCCGGAGGGCGGTGTGGGCGCTTGAATGAAGTTCTGGACGCTGGGTCCAGGATCCCAGCGCTCCGACTGCAGCAGCCGGAGTCGAGTTCGCGGGGCTTTCTCTCCTGCTCACTGACTCACAGCTTTTTTCGGGCAGCCGCAGGCGGGGGTTTCAGGAAATCCTTGGGCCGGACAGGGAGCGATCCAGTAGACACGTGTCCTGGGAGTACCGCGGCCGGGCTGGGGTTTGACAGTTGGGGAGGGGGGCCCCCGGGGACGTTTCCTGCCCTGCGTTTTCCTGGGCAGAGAGGCTGGAGGCGCCGGCCGCTCTTCTCCCCTCCCCCTCTACACAACTCCTCCTCTTTTTAAAGCGAAGTTGAGTACTGCTCTGTTTGTTTTCGGCCCAGCCCCCACCCTTTGGAGCCTCAAGGTGAAGCCCGATGCTCTCGGAAGAGTCCTTGAGAAGGCTCGGCGGGATGAGCCGAGCCCTGTGTAGTCAGCCACAGCAGCGCAGGGCCGCTGGGGCTCTGGGTACAGAATTTCTCCGTGAGTTTTTTGTAGCGTCTCTTGGTCTGCTTGGTCTGACCATAGGGTGAAAAAGAGACCCGTTCTAGTGGCTGTCTGACCTCAAATCTGATCAATCAGGATTTAGACTTCTGTTTGGCACGTATAAATTCGGAGACTTTCTTTTCTACTCCTGAACCAATATCTGGAGTTTTCCAAAGAGAATATTGAGTGTCAGGATTTATTTTTGCTGGCTTTGTAAATGTTAAAAGTTAAAACGAGCAAACGACACCCTGTCCCAAATTGCTGTTGCATTGGCTCGTGCTCCCCGTCACAGGAACCTTCTACAAACCAGGGTGCAGCGGTTAGGCACCAATCCCAGTCTCCGGCGTCGCCTGATTAGTCAGCTCCTGAAAAGCATTAATGGTAGAAATAAAACGCATGAGGTGATAAGATGAAACCCAGTAACTGTTTCTTTTTCTTACTTTCCCCCCTCCTTTCCAGGCTGGTAATGAAGAAATGGTGCAAATAGGTAAGCCTTATTCTCAGATGTCACTCTTATCTTGGTAGGGAATGAAGTAAGCTAAGCAAAATATTGTTTCTGAAATTTCTCCCATTGATGATTAAAGAAGTAATTGGTGGTCCAGGAACATTTCTATTCTTCTCTTCCTCTTTACAAAGGAGGAAGTCACTTTCCTCAGGCTGAATTGTAGTGATGTAAAAATTGTCCTGCAGTTGGACTTTTCAGGTGTCAATTTATTATCTGTCTTTGGACAAGCCACTGGTAGGTACTTGAAAGGTGATGGAGGGACTGGGAGAAGATACAGAGATAATCAAATGAAATCAACTTCTGTAAGGTTAAGTGGAACACATTTGACTAGAAAAGAAAGTGCAAGAATGCTACAAAGAAGAGAAAAATAAAGTACAGATGATGGAAGTTTTTCTCTTAAAATTTTTTCCAGCTTTGAATAATCCCTCTGATGACTTTTCTTATACCATCTGCTTTAAAATCATTCTGCTATTATGTAAGATATATTAGGCCTTTTGCAGATAATATCTAAAACCTGGGTATTGCCTGATGATAAAGGACTTATTCCCATTTTATGGGTGAGGAGACTGAGGCTCACAGAGTGTGTCTTGTAAAATGTCCCTCCAAAGTCCATGGTCTTTTTTTGAAGCTGTTTATAATAATATATTTGTTCTGAATCCAGAGACTGAAAGTCATCTGTCAAGAAGCTGGGCTCCATTCAGTCTTTTCATACACATTTAAGTTGAGTTACTTTAAAAGCTAATTTTCTTTTTGGCACAGTAGTCTGTGTATTCTGAGTTTGTCAAGTGATACTGTAAAGTCATCTTTTAGATGAAAAGTTTTTATTACTGCAGACTTAGTTACAAATTGTTGCCTATGTGCTGTGTGCCAGGCACAGTGCTAATTGCTTGATGTGCCTGATGTCATCTATCTGTCACAACTGCACTAGGAGGTTGGGACACATTTGTGCCTATTTTAGATATGACGGAAATGAAGCTTGAGAGGTTATACAGCAACCTGCTATAGTGCATAGTGGAGAGATGGGGCACTCCAGAGGTGTAAACTAAATGGAGGGGCCCCAAGATCCAGGCCCAGAGGCATCTGTATGCAGCCGCCTGCCATCCTGTGTCACAGTGTTGCCTTCCTTCAGTGCCTGGCATTGTTGGAACTCCTCCCCAAGCTTAGACCTCCACAGGAAGAGGAGAACAGATGGGAGGAGATGGACTGAGAACTGCATTGAAAATACAATGTCTCTGAAGATACATTTGTCATTTGTAGTCGATAGAATTCAGCCATCAACATGTTATCTTTTCAAAGAAGGAGTTTCTCCTTTCTAACCAGTCTTCAAGCAAATAGGGAAAAGAAAGCTGTCTGACTTTTTTATGTCTTAAACATTTGATTACTTAAATGTCCTAACATTTCAATATGTAAATTAAAAAAAACTATTTTAAGATTACTCATTCTACAAGGAATAAAATATATTGCTTTGATTAAATTTTCAGATAGACTCAGCATGCTCATATGTAAGAGGCTCTGGTTGAGACAGTGGTCCAGTCCTTTAGCTACGAGAAACTACTTTGGCAGCTCTCGTCCTCAGGGAAGAAAGGAGTACCTGTCTGCTTTATTTTGATAAGAGGGAGATGAGTAACAGCACAGAAGAGAAGAGGTCAAGGCACTCTTAGGTTGTGTTGCTGGAGATTTATTTTCTCCTCTGCAAGTTTATTTGCTCTCAGCAAGTGCCTCTGTTTTATGAGATTTCTCTCTTTGATTATTATCAGTTTTACTTACCATTTTCAAATTGAGTTGAAGAGAAGAAATGTAGATGAAAATAGACTTGACTCATGAATCCTGTGATAGCAAAACTGTAACATTTGGCTTTGGGTTATAATCATTTGTGTTTTCTTAAGAGGGATTTAAAATTTTATTTGTAAAATATATTTTAAAAATTTGATGTACAGTAATGAGACTTCATTCTCCTATTTCTGTGCATCAAGGGATTGCTAACCTGGAGGTTTGGTAAAGCATACTTTTCTACATATAATTAAGTAATTTTTTTCCAATAATTGATTGAAAAGCAGTTTTGAACAACTTATTAGGAAAGACTAATAAGGTTAGAAAAATTAATGAATTTATATTTATTCATCTACAAATTGGTTAGGTAAAATTTCATGTTTCAGAATAATTTGTGAATGTCTCAGGAAGAATAAATATAAATTAATAACAGATCACAAATTGTTAGGAAGCTAAATATAAAGAATACTTTCTCTGTATATACACACACACATGCAGGTGGTGAATATAAGCGTACACTTTGCTGATTCTTCATGGAGGGAACACTTCTAGGTGACCAGCACCTGGATCAATAAGAACATTACTAGCGCTTTGTGTCACTTTCCTAGCAGAATCCCTGCATGAAAGGTGACTTCTAATAGGATAGATTAATTTTGCCAGTTTTTAAATGCTTTTTATAAACAAAAATAATGTACACTTTTTAGTATTTGCCTTAGGAAACCAATTTTAAAATATATATATCTGATGTGCATCAATCCCCTGGACTAGGAAGGCTTTTATTTAGTTGGGGAGAGGGCCGTCTTTGATGGGGGCAGGTTGGAGTGTATACAGATGTCACCCATGAAGTGTGGAGAAGGGCAGTCTGTGATGGGAGCAAATTAGAGTGTATACAAATGTCACCCATCAAGTGTGGAGAGGGCAGTCTTTGATGGGGGCAAGGTGGAGTGTATACAGATGTCATCCATTAAGGGTGGAGTAGGAGATATGACTTCTTTACTTTTTTCTCTACCCAGTGGAAGAATGCCCTTGTGGTATGTGGGAAAGTATGTTTGGCTCACAGGAGAACAGGCAAACGAGTTTTGATCTGTGATCTAGTTCTCTTCTCTTTTGTTCACCAGAGAGGAGCTGTCCACCTGGTGGTATAGTCACTAAGTCATGTCCGACTCTTTGCGACCTCAAGAACTATAGCCCACCAGGCTGCTCTGTCCATGGGATTTCCCAGGCAAGAATACTAGAGTGGGTTGCTGTGTCTTTCTTCAGAGGATCCTCCTGATCTAGGAATAGAACCTTCATCTCCTGCATCACTAGTAGATTCTTTACTGCTGAGCCACCAGGGAAGCCTCATCTACCTGTCTACACCCATGTGTACATTTATACACCCATGCATACATGCATACACAGTGTGTGTGTATGCTCAGTTGCTCAGTCATATCTGACTTTTTGTGACCCTTTGGACTGTAGCCCACTGGGCTCTTCTGCCCGTGGAATTTTTCAGGCAAGAATACTGGAGTGGATTGCCATTTCCACTTCCAGAGGATCTTCCCAACACAGGGATTGAACCCATGTTCTCCTGCATTGCAGGTAGATTCTTTACCACTGAGCCATCAGGGAAGCCCATACACAGTATATGCATACATCCATATATACCCATACATACATACATATGTGTATATGCACACACATACGTTTGTGCACACACATACATATAGGTGCATATGTGAAAGTGTGTGCACTGTGTATACATGTGTAAATGTGTTTCATGAGATAGGTAGCATGCTTCTGTGACATAGCAGGGAACTCTCATTTCTGACTCAGACTATGACCTTGGTAGTTTGCCTAGGGTAATTGTGGGTAGCTCGCTGCCTGGCCTGATGGGATAAGGAGGTTTGCTCTGTGACACATGTGGCTTAGGAAATAAATCATAGTTCTGTAAAAATTGGAGAATCTGACAAAGAACTCTCTGAGTCCTTTTGTTTCATAAACCACGGCTTTGAGATCACTTGAGTATCATCAGAGGAAAAACCACTGTGAGGCTTTGGTGTTCAGCCACCTTCCCTCTCCTCGCCATCTGATCCCACCCCCTCCCCTGTTCTTGGAATTGGGACATGTCAGTCTTTTTCTGCCGTATTGCTGTTTCCGGTTTCATTCCATTGCGTTCCATTCTTTACCAAGCGAAGTTGCTAATCTTATACTCTCAGATATCTGGTTTCCTGGAAATAATTTTTCATTATTTGTAGGTACTCATTTCAAGGTGAAATGTGAGTCACTCTACCTTCTCCTTGGCATATAATAAGTAGAATAAGTGTTTCCACTAACGTAGACCTTGAGAGAGCAAAGACTGTCTTGACGACTGCTGGGTCTATCTTCTGCACATGAACAGGGCTTGGTACCTTGTGACTCTCAAATATCTGTTGTCCAGTGCATAGATCTAGTAACCAGGTTATTAGCATATTAGGATTTGCCCGTGTTCTGGTTTTCTTAAAATATTCTTGTTCTGTGCCCCTCTCCAGGTTTAATTGATCCCTATGAAAATGAGGATAGAGACAATGGATGTACAATTAATCATTCAGTGTTATCAAGGCTCCTTGTGACTTCCTTTTTCATTCCACAAAGCCAAGGACTTAGACTTATTGGTTTTTAATGTTTTTGTGTTTGTGTTCCACAAGTATTTGTCAAGTTGAATCGAATTATGTGCAAGTTTGAAATGTCCGCTAATTTTGCCCTGAAGTCTATTTGAGATAACTTTCCATGTTTCTGGCATCAGTGGAAATAAGATAAGCAGCGATCGAAATCTGTCAATCCAGTTTGCCAGCAGCAACACTAAAAATGTGGTCTAAAGGAAGTTTAAAGGGATCCCTTGTAAAATTTAGAACTTCAGCCACCTAAGCCATTGATCTTCTGTGTAACTAAAGATCATACACTTGACTTTACTGATTTAGCTCCTGTCCCACCATTGAGCACCATAATGATCTAAGTTAAATGCTTTAAGTGTCTTATGTAAAGATGTTATTAGATGCAGTATGTTACCTATCACTGGCAACTTATTGCTCTTTAGCTGAACTGTTTCTTCCCCATACTTCACTGTTTTCTTTTGTCATTGTACCATATAATCATGATATTGCTCAGAAATGTTATGAAATCTCCAGGGTCACCTCTGTTTCCAGGATGATTATCTTTAAGCACTCTATGTTTATGGGTAGCCAACCCAGATTACCTTGGAACTCCATCAGGGACAGTTCCAAATTGCCTGCTGAAATCACGAGTGGTTTCAATATGAAGAGTATGGTTATACTGCTTGGACTGGATCTATTGACAGTGAGGACTTAAATGGAATCCCAGTGCTTCCTCAAAAAGGATTGTTATTACCAGAATTTGGGGAACTCTTATCTTACACTTCCTCTAATAAGAGATCAGCTTTTACTTTTAAGCTGTACGACTTCTATTCTAAGTTGTTGAATTGTGCTTTTTAATTAATCAGTTATGGTTCTGATTATAGATGCTTTACACATGCCTCTTGTGGTTATCTTCCTTTTCTGTATTCCCAAGGTTTTAGACAATCATTCCAGATATCAAGCTCTTGTTATAACTTAGAATATTCTTGTTCAGTCTTCTGAACAGTCTTGTTTAGTCTTCTTTTGTTTGGTTTAATGTTTTAGTATAATTTTCCATATCATTACGAACCCCTCATAAGCATCATTCAGTTCAGTTCAGTCACTCAGTCGTGTCTGACTCTTTGCAACTCCATGAATCGCAGCACGCCAGGCCTCCCTGTCCATCACCAACTCCCGGAGTTCACTCAAACTCATGTCCATTGAGACAGTGATGCCATTCAGCCATCTCATCCTCTGTCATCCCCTTCTCCTCCTGCCCCCAATCCCTCCCAACATCAGAGTCTTTTCCAATGAGTCAACTCTTCACCTGAGATGGCCAAAGTATTGGACTTTCAGCTTTAGCATCAGTCCTTCCAGTGAACATCCAGGACTAGTCTCCTTTAGGATGGACTGGTTTGGATCTCTTTGCAGTCCAAGGGACTCTCAAGAGTCTCCTCCAAAACCACAGTTCAAAAGCATCAATTCTTCGGTGCTCAGCTTTCTTCACAGTCCAACTCTCACATCCATAAATGACCACTGGAAAAACCATAGCCTTGACTAGAGACACCTTTGTTGGCAAAGTCATATCTCTGCTTTTTAATATGCTATCTAATTTGGTCATAACTTTCCTTCCGATTTCATGGCTGCAATCACCATCTGCAGTGATTTTGGAGCCCAAAAAAATAAAGTCTGGCACTGTTTCCCCATCTGTTAATTAACCTTAATTTATGTGATCGTTTTCCTAATGGCCTCCACCTTCTTATGATAGTGAGTGTTGCTACACAGTATTGCATGTAGATTATTGTTCACATTTCCGATGACTACTTCTGGAGAGAGTCCTAGAAGTTGATTCCTGAGTAAAACCAAATTAACGGTGCGTTTTGACAAGTGACTTTTGAAGAAGTTTCTAAGACCCGAATTCTGACTAGCAATATATAGGAAAGTGTTTATTTAAAATATTTTAATTTTAGATGTGGTTCTGCTCTTCTTGATGTTTGAACATAATTTTTAAGTATTTGGTTATTAGTCTCTGAAAGATGCAATGAATTAATCATTTTTTAAGTTATCAAGTACATCCAAATGTGAACCATTTTATGGAGAAGGGAAAGACTACCCACTCCAGTATTCTGGCCTGGAGGTTTCCATGAACAGGATAGTCCATGGGGTTGCAAAGAGTTAGACACAACTCAGCGATTTTCACTTTCATATTATAAAAAGGTTTTGTAATTTTATCAGTACTGGAGGATGACTTGTCCACCTCCTAGAACAGACTTTGAGAGATGTATATTCTTTAGAATGGCTAGTAAAGAGTGGGGAGTTTCCTAGCTTAGGAGTCTGTGTTCCCACATGTAATTGATCCATCCTAATTTTCCGAATATGTTTACACATTTTGCTGACTCACTGTAAAGCCCTAGGAGAGATTTGTGGTAAAATGTCAGTAACTTGTGTATATAAACGAGTGCCACAAATTCAGCATGATGAATCTTTTTGGAATTTAGAACAAATTGTGAGCAGCATGAAATAGTCAGTCTTGTTCTCAAAGTGACTGATAAAAGAAAAAGAGTATTTAGGAAACTTTTAGAAAGTAAAGTAGGATTAAACATATGGATCTTCAAATACTTGAATGATAAATCACATTGCCTACAATTGTTTCATATTTAATACATATATTTTTATATGTACTAATGCACACAAATAAAGATAAACGAACGATTAAAATGATTATTCATGTAAATTTGCATTCTCTTTCTTTTATATGTAATCTCCTTCACTTTTTACAAGTACAGTTACATTCCTTAATCTAAAATCTAACCAGTGTATGGATTTGTTGGTCAGTCACTCAGTCGTGTCCAACTTTTTGTGACCCCATGGACTGCTACACGCCAGGCTTCCCTGTCCTTCACCATCTCCCAGAATTTGTTCAAACTCATGTCCATTGATTCAGTGATTCTCAGAGATGATCCAGCCATATCATTCTCTGTCGTCCCCTTCTCTTCCTGCCTTCAATCTTTCCTAGTATCAGGGTCCTTTCTAATGAGTGGGCTTTTCATATCAGGTGGCCAAAGTATTGGAGCTTCAGCTTTAGCATCAGTCCTGATGAATATTTAGGATTGATTTCCTTTAGGATTGACTGGTTTGATCTCTTTGCAGTCCAAGGGACTCTCAAGAGTCTTCTCTTAGAGGACCAACTGATATTAATTTCCTCTCCTTTGTCAAATGGTCAGCAGCACAGATGCTTTTCACTATGTGGTTGTGGTTTAAAATCCTGATTGGACCACTTTCTAGCTGATGACCTTAACCTATAAAAGTGTCTTNCTTAGAGGACCAACTGATATTAATTTCCTCTCCTTTGTCAAATGGTCAGCAGCACAGATGCTTTTCACTATGTGGTTGTGGTTTAAAATCCTGACTGGACCACTTTCTAGCTGATGACCTTAACCTATAAAAGTGTCTTTGTCTTGTATATGACAGAAATGTTCTATTTCATAGAGTTTTAAAGGATTCATACAATGCTGCCACATGGTGAGCCAGCTAGAATAACACGTATTACTATTACCTATTACCTATGGGTATGTCTTAGTCTTGTGCTTTTTAACAAACACTTACTCAAGGAGAGCTGCCCCGTGCTAGTCCCTACATTTTGGATAGGTCTGCCCACCACAATGGCTTTCCAGGTACCTTAATTTAGTGTGTCATGGACTTGTATGCTATCCAGCCACTCAACTTACCATGTGGCAGCTCTTTAAGAGTTCTATTTTCATGTATTAGCTTCATGTTGGCATTTCAACATAGTGTTGCTTAACTCATTGGAATATAGTAGTAGAGAGAGGAGTTGAATAAGAAATAGTGCAGAAACAGTTATTCCATGTGGATTCCATACCAACTATATTTTGTATATACTGGACATAATTCTTTCTTCATTTCACTTTATTTATTGAAACCCTTTTTTTCCATTTCACTGAGCAAAAGTTCTTATGTTAATCATAACTCCTTGGGATGCAAAAAACAGGAACCCAGTTGATAGTGGTTAAGGAAGACAAAATTGATCAGATAATCAAAGTCAGGTATAGCTGGATTTAGGTCTCAAATAATGTCAAAAATCAATCTCTCTCTCCCCCCATTCCTCCTTTGCCTCTCCTTCTCTCCTCCCCTGTCCCTTTTCTCCCTTCCTCTCTTCTTCCTTCTCTCTTTCTTTCTCTCTCATTTTTCCTTTTCGTTGGCTTTATTTCTCTAGTAGCATAAGATTGTGACCATCCAAGATCCAAGTTGTGGCAAAGACCAGCAACTCTAGGCTCTCATCCTACCTTTCACCCCACTAGACAAGACACTTCTGTCCTGGCAGCTCCAGTAGTAGTTCCTGGTAGAGCTTTTATTGGCTACTCAGCTTGAGTCATATGTCGTTTTTTTATCATTAGGAGTGGAAAACCGTTCCGTGAATGTGTGTCCACCAGAGCTGCCCCTGTCACGACAGCCCACTCAGTTTCCTGATTTACATCCTAGCTATCTAAGCCTGGAGCCCTCTCCTGAACCCCTTGCTTGCAAATCCTTCACCACAATATTACCTATTGACAAGTCCTCCTACTTGGGGATTGCCTCTAACATCCCAGAGAAAAGAAATGGAACAGTCAAGAAGAGTCTTAAATGTTACATCTTGGGATGGAGGGAATTGGGGTGCTGCTGACACATGTAACCTTTTTTGTTGTCTTTACCAGTATTAATTAGATGTGCAAGTGCCCGGCTCTTGCAAAAAAACAAACAAACAAACTTATTTTCAAGCCATGCCTGGTGGCCCAGTGAGGCAGTGCTCAGGTTAGCCTGGATTGAGATGTTTCATTCTTGATGTACAGGGACTGAGGGTGGAGCACGAGACAGTTAACCTGAGGGAAAACTGAGGTTCAGTTAAAGAACAAGTGGGGATGGATGTTGGGAGTCACAAATGTCCAATAACACCACAGCTGTGAGGACTTCCAGCACCTTGATGTGGCCAGCAGAGGAATGGACCCCCAAGATGTCTGTGTCTGAATTGCTGGAAGATGTAAATACATCACATGGCAAAGAGGGATTAAGTCTTCAGATGAAGTTAAGGTTGGTTATTTCATATCAGATGGTTTTTTGTACTTTTTGTCAAACCATGAACCAGACTATTTTAGATATGGAAAAAATAATTACCACAAGTAACATTTCAGTGAAAACCTTTAAAGCTGCTATCCACATTTCTTATCTGTCATATTTTCCTCAGCCTTTGGCCCTGGGGATAAATGCTACTTTTCCTGGCTTTAAATTCTAGACTCAATATTAGTCTCTGAAAGTATTATCCATCAAAAAATTGTAAGACGTGTGAGAAATATTAATTTTTAGAATGTTTGATATTTCTCTTGCGTCTGTAAAGTTTCCAATGATGATAAACGTAACCAGTAAAAGTGCTTCTTAAAAACTGAGATTGAAATGTTAAGATTTTGGCATTTGGGCCTCACTTAATAAAGTAAAGGAGCATCCCAGGTGACGCAGTGGTAAAGAATCCGCCTGCAGTGCAGGAGACACAAGAGACGAGGGTTCGATCCCTGGTTGGGAAGATCTCTTGGAGGAGGAAATGGCAACCCACTCCAGTATTCTTGCCTGAAAAATCCCATGGACAGAGGAGACTGGTGGGCTACAGTCCTTGGAATCTCAAAGAGTTGGCCATGACTGAGTCACTGAGCACACACAGAGCATAGCACCAAAAAAACCCCCAAAAACCAAAAACCAAACAAAACCCAAAAAACTCGTTAGCCTGTTATTGATCATTTTAAGATGTAGCAAACAAAGAAAATACTTGGATATATTTCTGTAAAATAGTTGTTCTTTTCTTAAAAAATCCCCTTTTACCTGGCTTCATGTTCTGGAATGCTAAAGAATGTGCTGTTCTTTCCTAAATGACTCTCTTGAACATAAACATTGTGCAATTGCAACAAATATTTATGAAAAAGCCAGATTTCTTTTTAAAAATGAGAAGAATTTTGAAGTTCACGAGTATTTGTTCTTCCTTAATAATGAGTATAAAAAAAGCAACCCCCCACAAGAGTTGTGAAAACAGGTTTGCAGCTAAACTAAAAGACATCAAAGTGTTTCTCTGCCTTGAGATGAAGTGAGGAAAAAGGAATTTGGCTGCATTCAGAATTTCAGCCTGTTATCATGATTAATTTTTAATTGCCTTTGAGAGAAGATGTGTCCCCATCTCCGCTGGTGTTTACAGCCTGGGTGAGGCCTCTGGCATGTGATGTCCTCTTAATGTCCACTCTTCACCCCACTCACATCTCTCTTGGAACAGCTGGCCCCTGTCATTTCTAGTGAAATTCATTCTCTTACCCTTGGCTCAGGATTTGGAAATGTTGTTGTTGGAGCGGCTTCTTGAGCAAATCTTGAAAATGCTTATTTGATTTCATTCTTGTGGCCAGATTGTTGCATACTGAGAATTTATACCTGATAAAGGAAATTGCCTGTGTGACTGCCTCTATAGTAGGGCAATCAGCCAATTTGTGGGAGAGAATCCCAGGCTCTGACTTGGGTAATGGAGCATGGGTTCATAGAGCCAGTCTGGACTTCAGGCCATTTGGTGTCATGGCACTCAAAATCCCTCCTAACCACCAGAAACAATAGCTTGGGTTGGGAATGGAGAGGGGAGAGGCCCAAGGGGAGCTGGGACACAAGTGACTTCCTTCTTGTACAGCTGTAGCTGGATGGGGGTAGTAGCAGCAGCTAACTTTATATTTACTGAGATGTTCTTAGATGGACCAAGCCCTTTATGTGGTTTTATCTCTTCCTATTTTACAGGTAACCTGTCTGAGCCTTGTATTTTCGTAATTTGTTCACAGGATGCCAAAGAGCACATCAGCTTGAAACTAGCATTCAAATGCAGTGCTTTTTGACTTCAGACTTTTCATATACAACTGTCATACCCCACTTCCTTCTTTACTTGGAAACTAAAGCCACGTTGGGCTTCCCAGGTGGCACTAGTGGTAAAGAACCCGCCTGAATGCAGGAAACATAAGAAACACAGATTCGATCCCTGAGTTGGGACGATCCCCAGGAGAAGGACATGGCAGTCCACTCCAGTATTTTTGCCTTGAGAATCCCATGGACAGAGGAACCTGGCAGGTTGCAGATCATAAGGTTGCAAAGAGTCAGACATGACTGAAACAACCTAGCACACAAAGCCGCATTGCATCAATCACAACTTTCAATATTCTGTGTGCCTGGGGTAGCTTTGGTTTTAATTAGATCAGCTAAAAATTGCTGTGATACATGAGAACCTTATTCTGCCGCCATTCTTGGTCCTAGCACTGTTGATTGTACTACTGAAGGCTACTTTTCTCTTCCTGTTCTAGATTGTGGTCTTCGTAATGTACTGGGGATGTCTAGTCTTCTCTGGGAGATGCTACACGCTACATTTGTGTAGCATCCTAAAACATATTTAGAAGGATACCAAGCTGCCTGTCCTCAGTTGTGAGCGCATGTGGCCAAATGCGTGAAGGCATTAAGATGGTCCCAAAGCCTGGGTCATGGGGTCATGCTGTGAGAGCCCTCCCCCCAGGAATCCCCACTTCCAAAAATAGATGTTAATTTCTTCCCCCCCCCCAAATTGGTGTACACTGGGGATATTTAAACGTATTTAACATCACACTTCTGCCCCCAAATTGCTTAAAATCTCTGAAAGGACATGACATCAGCACGTAACTTCTCACCCATAGGGATTTATTTTATAACTGTTATGCAGACAGTGTATGACAGAGCTAGGAAGTTTAGACCATGAAATCTGTACTTTAAGGCAAGTAAGCAAGGAAGTTTTCTTGGAAAAGCTGGGGCTTGAGAAAAGCCGTGAGGCTTGGGTTAGATTTGAGTAGATGGATAGAAAGCAACAGACCTTTCATGCAGTAGAGTGCAGGAGTCTCTAAAGGCAAGAGTGATTAATCAGTGGTGTGATTAAGGTGTAGTGAGTACATTAGCGTGTTGCCTTAGGTAATATGGGAGATGATAGCAAAAAGAAGTTAGGGGCAGAATGCAGAGTGTCTTAAATGATGACCTAACTTTTTGATTCAGGCTAAATTATCTAACTTTGAGTTTCAGTTTCTTATGTGTGAAGTGAGGGGATTTGACTAGTAGATGGCATCCTAAGCAATTTTCAGGTCTGACTTTGAAATAAAGATATCAGTTTTCTAATTAATCGTATCCTGAAATAATGATGGAAACTATTACCGCAGCAGCAG
>SJYV01034882.1:385344-470287 GCA_006410875.1 Neotragus pygmaeus | reverse complement strand
AAAAAAAAAAAAAAAAACGATAGTATTTCCCTTCTTATGAGGAAACATTAGGTATTTTATTAAAGAAAATATTTAGAAAGCATTCCTTTGCACACCCCTCAGAAGAAGCAACTTAGCGGCAGCAGCAGCAGCAGATGATGAAATGGGAAATGGGTGCTTGTCTGTCAGAATTTGTTCAAATTGCATTAGTGTGTGAACCTGAGGTGTAGTTCTCTCTCTGTGGCAGCTTTGATTCATTTTCTCTTGCTTTTGAATGAAATACCCGTATATTGTTCTTCACTTTTGTGGTTGAGGCTAATAGTAACTGACCCTTCTTCACATGCTCTGAAGAGGTGAAATATTTTCGTCTTGTATCTCCAGATGTTATTTGAGAAGTGTGTCAATGTTTATGCCTCTTCCATTCATAGTTGACTCCAAGCCTTTGTTCAAAAAGAGCAACCATTTTTCTTTCTGTGGTTGCCAGGCTGCTGTTTCTTGGGAGTTCACAGCTATTCTCTTTGTTTAGTCTCTCCTCTGGGAGTTCTCAAAACAGTCCGGGACTGTTCTACCTTGGCTGGTCTACTAACAGTAGCTTGAATCTTCTGCTACTATCCCCTTAATGCATAAGCACAACCCAAAGGAGTTTGCATAAGCACAACCCAAATATAATGCCGTATTTTTTACTCAAGGCCTGTTGGGTTCATGGTTGCAGGCTTTATCTGGAGGTCTTGTACTGCCTCCAGACGTTCTATAGAGCTTTAGAAGCCTGAACGGAAAACTGAATAGAGCGTGTGTGGCAGATCTCCTAGTTGGACCCTTTCAGTTTAAGATTCACAGCATCACATCTGGTGCTAGACCATGCTATAGGGTTTGAAGACACAAGGAATCGCTGAGATTCTTCTCATTCCACACAAATGTTTAATAGATCTGACTTAACTAAATTACTGACAAAAACAACAGAAAGAAAACATCTTCTAGAAGACAAAGTTTAAAATATTCACTAAGAGCTTGATTCAACACTACTAGAGTATAAGAGGAAATAAATTCTATAAAAGGTACTATTTTATAATACTTCTAAGTAAAGTAATATTGAGTATAAAACTTAATTCAATGTTATTTTTAAGTTTTTTAGCATAAAAAGATTAAGTACTTCTTATCTCCCCAGTTAAGATTGAAGCTTGGACTAGGAGATTTGAAACTTGAAAATCAGTTTAAGGAAGGCAAAAGGCAAGAAAATTATTTTAATAGTGAATTTTTAAACCTGACTTAGCAATCAGTGTTTTTCTTACTGTACATGTCAAATTATTGAATCATAGATACAGAAATACGGGGCAATGGTTGTACGGAAGAGGAAAATAGGTATAAAGAATGAATATACATTAGTAATTAGGATTGATTCTCATTTTTAAGGTATGGTGCTAACTGTTGACATGTGTACCTTGACATAGTGTGTCTGTTTGTGTGTGTGTGCACAACTCAACCAGTGTATTTATTTGTTCCGTTCTTTGATCCTTTAATTAATTAAAACATATTTCTGAGAAGTCAATTCTGGGCAAGCACTGTTCCAGACATTGTGAAATGATCAAAGGAATGGTCATGATTCCTGTTCTCATGGAGCTCAAAGAGGTTAAATTGGCCATAGAGTTTAAGTGTCAAACTATCTGGTATACACGTATGTGTACACACACACACACATATGCATACTAGAATTATGTTCAACTTAAAAAAGTTGTGATAAAGGGAAGTATCTTCTGGAGAGATTTTATGAATGGGGACAGAGTTTCTCACCAGGCATACATGGCTCAGGCCTTGAGCTTGACCGTGGAAAAAAGAGGAGTCCAGCGTGTAGTGGGCAGTGCTGACTCTGTGGGTGTACCTAAACAGAAGGCTTTTTTGAGTTTCTAGCTCATAGCAGCTATAGAGGAAGAATGAAGATGATGGCAGGATTAAAGCTCAGTAATAGAGAGCAGATCAATAGAGTGATGACTACTGCTTCATTAAGCTGGGGACAAATTCGTAAAAGTGCATTGGATAGAGCAAGCACCTTAGCTGAAATAAAGTAAAAAGTAAAACTGATGTGAATGTAAATAAACTTGGCTAATTAGCAGATTCTTAACCCTTTTAACTTGCTGTGTAGGGGATTTAAGTTTGACCTTCTTGACCTTAGGAAGAGAAACAGGGATACTGAGATCACATAGATGCCTGAGGATTAAGCTGATGGGCCAGAAAGCCATTTCTCTGGGGAACTCTGGGATTATAACCAAATCTAAGATGTCTTAACAGAAAGCAGAGCCTCTCCTGGCCTAGAAATGCCAATGGGACCATCTCTGCTCAGCAAGATGAAGTGAAGTCTCCTGCTATGGAAGAGAATGCCAGTGAAGCCCTATCTAGATGGGTCTCCTGTAGATTATTGTCGATGGGATTCCTGTGATCTGATTATCTGCGTGGGTCTTTTGAAACTCTTAGCCATAGGGAGCAGTCACAGGTATTTATTTTTCACTGAGATTGGGAAGCTCTTACCATGGCCTTTTCCCTGAGTGAAACCCCTTACCTCTTTTTCTCTAATGCTACCTTGCGGCAAACTATATATATTTGAAATAGATAACGGTCTGAGACAGAATTAATTTATATTAAACAGAAGGCTGTGATTTGTAAAATAAAATAAAATAAAATAACAGTACTGCTCAAAGAGTGTCCATACACCCAGGTCAAGATAAATACTGAAGGTGAGACTATATAAAGAAACTTTATGACACTTTGAAATAGTTATTATATTTGTGTTGGACCTAACAGTAAAAAAAAAAAAGAAAGAAAGCTGAGGCTGATATCTTGTGTCTTTTTTGTTTTTTCCTAGTAATTAGTTTTCCTTGTATTTTACAAAATATCAGCCCAAGGCCAACTGGGGAGAAAAGAAACAGTTTATTTACCCCAGATAGTTTGAAGAGCAAGTAGTAATACTTCGCTGTTCCTATTCCTCTGAACATCAGAAACTTGACTGAATACTACTTATTCCAGGTAATTATGAAATGATCCAGAGAAGACATTGGAGAAGGAAATAGCAACCCACTCCAGTGTTCTTGCCTGGAGAATCCCAGGGACGGGGGAGCCTAGTGGGCTGCCATCTGTGGGGTCGCACAGAGTCGGACACGGCTGAAGCAATTTAGCAGCAGCAGCAGCAGCATGAAATGATCACAGGAAAGCTCCCTTAACTTGGACATTATGGAGGAAGACAGAAAATTGCCTTAAGTGACATATGCATAGCCAAGGTCTAGAATGTGATATAAAAAAGATGTCAGACTAGTGTCTGACGCTATGACCCCATGGACTGTAGCCCACCAGGCTTTTCTGTCCATGGGGTTCTCCAGGCAAGAATGCTGGAGTGAATAGCCATTCCTTTCTCCAGGGGATCTTCCCAACCCAGGAATCAAATCTAGGTCTCCTGCATTGCAGGCAGATTCTTTACCACCTGAACCACCAGGGAAGCCCAGACATAGATATACATGATACCTAAAATATTATCCTGTGCGTTTCTGAAATCAACATCAAAGTGTTCTGCATGAAGGAATTAACTGTGAGTTTCACCCACTGTGGCCAAGAACCGTTTCTGTTCTGTCTAGCATGACCTGTTTTGAATCTTTGTCAAGATTATCTTTTATGAGTGATAGCTAATTCTTTACCAATTACAGCTTTATGTCTGCCCTAGACTGAGTGACCTCACTTTCACTTTTCATTTTCATGCATTGGAGAAGGAAATGGCAACCCACTTTCAGTGTTCTTGCCTGGAGAATCCCAGGGATGGCGGAGCCTGGTGGGCTGTCGTCTATGGGGTCACAAGTGACTTAGTAGTAGTAGTTAGTAGTAGTATACCCTACTGTAAGTGAGAATTGTTATGATATTCAGTCATGGAGTTGTCCTTGTTTTCTGACAGCATCCAATTTTTAAAAAGCCCAATTCTTTAGATCCTCCTCCAAATTATCCTGCCAAAGCCTAAATCCTGTTAATAGGTTCTTTCTAAAGTTCTCTTACTGAGATGCTTATGTTTCCCTCTGGTGTGTGTTCTGGCTCCCGGCAACATAATAAACCCAGCTTGTCAACTGTAGATGAGTTCCTAGTGGTCTTTGGCTGGAGGCCACTGACGTGTGTTACCTTTCTGCTTCTGCATCTCTGCAGTGAGAGTCCAGTGGTCAGGAGTCATGGTGATGGCAAGCATTTCACACACTTCTGAGTGGGAAGATGCTTCTGGCTGAGAATTCCAGCTGAAAATAGATTTCTTTATTCCACAGAGCCCTGGCATTGGCCCTGTAACACTATTAAATCTCCCCTGTGAGTAGTGGCGGCTCACAATCATATTTTGTGGTCTTCAAATTTGCCAAAATACAGGGTTATTTGGTTAGTAGTCTTTACGTCATCTGTTCATAACATAAGGGAACTGGATTTTTCTAGACTTATGAGAACAATATCCCTTTGTTAATTGCTCTGGATTGTCATCAGAGGAAACTGGTTGAGAGTGGAAGAACTGACTGGTGATGGCTATTTTGGATTATCCAACTCAGTGATTTCCTTGTGGGCTGACTTTATGATCAAGGCAGCTTATCAAGGACAGAAATTTTCAATATTTTGCAACATTTGAAATCCTTCCTCCAAATGAAACGTGTGTGTGCTTGCTAAGTTGTTTCAGTTGTATCTGGTTCTTTGCAATGCTATGGACTATATCCTGCCAGGCTCCTCTGTCCATGGGATTCTCCAGGCAAGAATACTGGAGTGGATTGCCAGGTCCTTCTCAAATGAAGTCACTAGGGGTTATCTAATAAAATAATATGTAAAATGGATAAACTCAGGAAAGGCCAGTAAAAACATAGTGTTTTATTTCTTCCTCCTAACTCCTGTTTATCCTGCCTTGTTCTTACTCGAGACCACTCTTAGCCATCCTGAAGCTTCTAATAGAAAATCTCCACTATTAGGTTAGGGAGTCTTGGAAGCTTAAAACTTGGGAGCTATAGGCAAAACCTCTTTTCTAAAATATGTGATAGTCACATCTGATTAGTATTGGAAGTAATTTACCCTTTTTAGATTTGGGGCATGGCCACATGAAGTCTTTGTGGACAACCACAAACTTATAAAGAAAACAGCCTTCAGACTTCCGTGCCTTAAGACTTCTGCTTTGAGATTTGGTCCCTTCAGAAACATGTCCTCTCTATGCCTATTTCAGTGAGTCTAACTGCAGAGGCACTTTTTTAAAGTCTATTTTAAAAAGTATTATGAGACAGTGTGCCTGGGATTAAGAATATTTGACTAGTGATTATAAATACAGTTCAATCTGGTAGATGAAATGTTTGATACTAAAAATAGATACAAATCCGTAGCTATTTATAGTGGGTTTAGAGTTCTCAAGGACTGATCTTTAGATGTTGACATTTGAACGTCTGCTTTTATGAGGAGAACCTGATCTCTAAAAGCCAGTCCCCTCCCACCTTTTTCCCCCCAAGGAACTTGTCTATGGAAGATGTGTGTTTTCCTGATGGGACAGAGGGAGTTTTGTGTCTTAGCCATGTGCATGCTGATTTAAGACACTTCAGTAGATCTGGGAACAAAGGACTGAAACCTTGTTTCACTTCCAGCCCCTACACCAGGCTGTTTTTAGCAATGCAGGATTAGAAGGTACTCAGAGCACCTCTACCCTTTTATTTCCATAAGTAGAAAGGAAAAACTGGTTATAAGAACTCTAGTTTAACTAGTTTGGGAGAACCAGTACCGTGATAAGCCTCATTGCTTCCTACCTGAGATTTGGTCCCATAGGAGCTGACAGTATTAATCCTGCCTGTGCTGGATCTGGGCTGATGGTTACATTTCCTACCCTGCCTTCCTTCTTAGATAGGCAGCCCAGTTATGCTTATCTGTGGTGAAGTGGAAAGATTTAGCAAAGTCTTTGATCATTTTCACCTTTTGCACTTAATTTGTATAAATCCAGAATTATACATATGTCAAGCTTTTTGCAAAATTTTGGCTATATTTCTCTTGTGTGATTTTGAAAATACTTCTAATAGTTACTTTGTAACTGATATGAACTGTTCATGTTTGTGGGTGCCACTTGTTCATCTTACATTTATTTTATTTATTTGTATTTTCAGCCACACTGGGTCTTCGTTCTTGCAAGCGGGGGCTCCTCTCTAGTTGCGGTGCTCAGGCTTCCTACTGCAGTGGCCTCCCTCGTTGTGGAGCACAGGTTACAGAGTGCTTGGGCTTCAGAAGCTGTGGTGCTTGGGTTTAGTTGCCTCATGACATGTGCGATCTCATCAGACCAGGGATCGAACCAGTGTCCCCTGCATTGGCAGGCAGATTCTTAACCACTGAATCACCAGGGAAGCCCTTTCGGCTTATGATTTTATTTACATCAATTTGGTTATGATTTATTTCCCATTACTGTCTCTAACTTTGACATAGTACATCTTAAAATTAAGTTTAAGGGTGAGCTAAAAATTGGGGAAAAAATAAATGTGGTATTTCACATCTTTCTTTGTCTAGGAATGGAAAACAGAAAATAAATAAAAGGGGAGGAAAAGGTGACCTGAGAAGTAATGCTTCCTATTCTTCTCAGTGCCATGGCAACCAGGACTTCATTATAACTTTAATATAGATTTTTAAAGATACTCAAGATGCTTTAAGAACTGTGAAAATAGTGCTGACCACAGCTTTCATTTCTCCTTCTTCTCAGTAAATTATCATTAAAACAAGAACAAAAAGCACAGGAAGATATTGATATGACACCTTTGTGCATAATCAGGCTCTGAAGTCACAGAGTTCTTACAAACTAAACCCAGCCTCAAGGTCCTCGACTGCAAAAACTGTTAATCGTATGGCTGCCTCTTTGCTTCTAGGAATACTGATCAAGTTAATAAAGCTTTTGGAAGAGCTAGAATATGTAAAAGGCTAGATTGATTGCTGTGGGCAATACTGAGGTAAACTCCAGAGAAAAAACTCCATGACTTCAGCAAAAACTTTCTACAAAGAAAAGCAACATAATTAAGGAATACGAATCTTGCCCTCCTCTCGTCCTGAACATCCATGCAAGCACTGAATTTGGTCTTAATATACATCTCTAGGATCTACCTCTTTTTTTTTTTGTCTCTCTCTCCCTCTTGCGTTAAACTTCCTCCAGCCCAGCGTTTCTCATGATGTACTCTGCATAGAAGTTAAATAAGCAGGGTGACAATATACAGCCTTGATATACTCCTTTTCCTATTTGGAACCAGTCTGTTGTTCCATGTCCAGTTCTAAGTGTTGCTTCCTGACCTTCATATAGATTTCTCAAGAGGCAGGTCAGGTGGCCTGGTATTCCCATCTCTTTCAGACTTTTCCACAGTTTATTGTGATCCACACAATCAAGGGCTTTGGCATAGTCAATAAAACAGAAATAGATGTTTTTCTGGAACTCTCTTGCTTTTTCGATGATCCAGTGGATGTTGGCAATTTGATCTCTGATTCCTCTGCCTTTTCTAAAACCAGCTTGAACATCTGGAAGTTCACAACTCACGTACTGCTGAAGCCTGGCTTGGAGAATTTTGAGCATTACTTTTTTCTATTCTCGAAGGAGTATTTCTAATGTTGTTTTAGTGATTTTTGCTTATAGCCTAAAGAGTAATTTGATCAAGTTTACTGAACTTTCAAAAAACAAGACACATCAAGATAACCCTGTCAATGAATGAATTGATTTCAGTGTTAAATCTCATTTTATTTTATGTCATTTATCATATTTACCAAATGTATATGTGTGTATATATGTATATATATATATATATATATGCATGCATATATGTTTTTATACATACAGACATACATATATGCACCCATATATATGAAAAACCATAGAAAAAGTCGAGAAAAATCAATGTTTAATTAAATATTTTGATTCAATGACCAGTGGCAAAATTTGTTTTTACGTGTTTAGAGTTGGTGCAGAGCTGGAATGGCACTCAATTCTGTTGACAACAAACCTTAATAGTTCTATCACCCCAAGTTACCTAAATATGCTCCTCACTGTGTGGGTGGTTAACAGAGGTCATGACATGAATTAGCTTGTAGATTTTTAATATTGTTAGAAACATAGATTAATCAGAAATATAATTTAAAAGGGCAGTTTTATTATTGTCAGTCTACAACAGTGAACTTGAAAAAACTGTTTAGAATAAAAAGCTCAACTATGCTTTTTGTGTTATGATTAAGTTTGCAGAGTTAAAAAAAGTGCTACAGTTACTCAACTCAGCCTGTGTAATAACATGTGGAAAATAGTCTTCTATGAAGTGAATACTCTAGTAAAAATCCTGTAACTTTTAGATGACCTTCTCCAACTGATGCAGGGCTCCCTTAGCATCATCTTCTCTGAGGGGCACTCTAATCTGTGCTTTGTTGAAGACTTCTAATGATGAGAAGCTCACTACTTTCCATCTTGTTAATATGTAGCTCTGCCATATAGAAAGTTCTTCCTTAGATCATACGTAGACATATAAAGTGAAAATATCTTATTCCATGTATTAGATTCTTTGCAGTTGACACAGGCATACTAAGTATGATGGACTTCTTGTTGTTATTATTATAAAACTTCAGTTTCTTGCACGTGAACACTCAGTCATTCAGTGCATCCCACAGTACACTCCTGCTTTAGGAAACAGTTCCTTTTAGTGGTGTGATAGAACCCATACCCTGGCTGGAATGAAGTTAATGAGGCATAGGTTATAATTTTAACACACCTCTCAGGCTTTTCATTTTGGTCAGTATTTTACATTATGAATCTCAGAGTAAGACATTATGGGAATAGAAATAGAGTCCATGGCATTAGATGGTATACACTGCTGTTGTTTAGAGTCTAGTTTTCATATCTTATCTCATATCTCTTTTATTTGTTGATGGTAGTTAATATGCTGTCTTATCTCTGTTTTTGTTTCCAGTCTAAAGTTTTACTTGGAAAAAAAAAAAAACATACAGCATTTTCTACAAGTCTATAGAGGCAATTGTGGGGTGTGGGGGTAGAGATAAAGGTGTCATGGTGGGTCCCTATCTCCAATTGCTAGAAAAGGCATTTTTAAACTTAAATGGCATTATCAGAGTAGACTTTTGGGGTCTTGAGTTTTCTGATTAGCTGATAGGACTTTCTAACTCCAATATAAAACATTTCTGGAAGGCCTACTTCTGTCTGGTGATGTCTCTAAGAGTGGATGCTTGGTGTCATAAGAATATAGCAAGACCCAGTCTGAGCATGTAAGCCTAAGAGAAAATGAAGAACAGCACTTAGTAAGAGATCCTGTAAATGTTAGCAACCCAAACGCAGTGCGAAATGTTTTATTTAGCATTATCTGTAAAACAATATGCGTTTAACATAATGATTAAAATCTTGGAGTAATACTTCCTTTGGGCTTGCAGGATATTTGATCTCGCTTATAGGGTGCCATCATATCATGCTATCCTGCTTGGCTTCATATAGTCCTTTATTTTTCATACCTAGCTTTGAGGATGATATTAACTGGCTGCCCAGACAAAAAAGCAGACCAATCATAGTGATGTGTATCCAGATAAAATTAAGTCACTGTAAGATCTCTGTTTCTGTTTGGTCAGCTGCATGTCGTGGTCACCTTTGGCTTAATCTATGGTACCACAGCCCGACTTAGCATAGTGATGTAGGAAGTCTCTGAACCTTTTATATTGGTCCTAGATCCTAACCATTAATCTAAAATTTTCAAGGATAGGCCCATTTTTATATACTATGCTTGGAAAAGTTTTAGAAACATGTTAACCTATGAGGATGTTTTGAAATTTGAACTGTACCCATGAAACTACCTTCTTAATCTTCCCCATACTTAAAAATTAGGGATTTGAATGACATCAGTGATTCTTTTTGTTCTGCCTGTTCAGTCTAATGTTTTGAACTACTTTGTAAACCAGATAAGCTATTTATTAAGTAATTAACAATTTTACATGTTAACTATCAAAAATATACAAAATTGCTGGTCAAAGTTCCCAATAAGTATGAATTATAGTCCCTTTATACTGGCTGATGATGTTTTCCGGTAAAAAGTTTTGATTATTCATAAACCTGTACTGTTTTGTTCAACCTTATGACACAGTGACAGTCATTCTCATATCTGAATTGTTGCCGCCACTGGTTCCTAGAAGCCCAGAGATCTAAAATTAGGAAACTGTTGACTCTAAGTTTCCAGAGATCCTTCTAGAACTAATGTTCTGTAACTCTGTAACTAAGTTTGTGTTCTCTTTATCCTGGACAGTGCATTCCTGGCCAAGGAAGAAATCATTGCTTCCTACTCATCATTATTCATTTATCATGGTTGGGAGTGGAAATTGCATGTATGAGTGCCACTTTTGACATATGGTTACTCTCTAATATGCTCTTTCTGTTTTTTAAAATTTATTTTAAATCCACGAACTAATGAACAAATCCTGTGTACTAGAAGCCTCCAAAGGACCTAACTTCTAATACCATTTTGGGAGATTAATAGCTTAACTCCTAATGAAATGTGGAAATAGTGTAGAGAGAAAGCTGTCTATCTACCTACCTACCTCTCTCTCGATCTACATATGTATGTGTATATGTAGAGAGAGACACAATTATATTTTTATAAAATATTAAGAGCTGAAGAGACTGTGCCTTGGCTGTGTTGTAGGAGGAGGGCCGAATTACCCCAGGATAGGAATGTGTGACGGCTGTGTTGATGCAGTCATTTCCCTGGGTCAGTTCCTCATAGGTTACATTTGAGGTATATACAATCAAAGTTGAGAGTCATTGTTTTCCCCAAGGGGCCTCTAATCTTAGTCTGTATCAGGATCTCCTGAGGGTTTGTTAAAACATAGCTTGCTTATAGCCACCTCAGGGTTTTTGATTTAGTAGGTCTGTAGATGGACCTGAAAGTTTACATTTCTAATACGTTCCCAGTTAGTGCCAGACACCATAACTCAACTGTCTGTTTCTTGTTTGTGTGCAATGATTCTGGATACTGGCTTTTCCCAGCTGACTTGCTTTCTCAAGCAAGGAATTGGAACATTTTTATTTTTATTTTTTTGGTCTGTAATACTGTCTTGGCCCTTGCCCACTGCCCAGTTATCATCCCAGCCAGTTTGACGCAGTGCCCATCAGTCCCAGACTGAATTAACTATGCACTATTGCACCTTCGTCTCTTGGTCTCCTTGCCCAGAGGCGACATATACTTTGGACACCTTGGAACACCATTTTCCCAGGCCAGAATACAGAAACTTAAAGAAACTGTGAACTTGGACAAACACCTTAATGTGTCTGATCCTTATATTCCTTTTTTGATTCATGCAAAGATTTTCAGATGGTAGGGAGAGCTTTGAAGTGTATCCTCGTTTTAATTTCCTCAGTAACCAATAGTCACTACCAAGTGCTTGCAATTTTCTAACATCACTTTGCTTTTGTGAACTGGTTGGGCTTCCCTGATAGCCCAAGTTGGTAAAGAATCCGCTTGCAGTGCAGGAGACCCTGTTCGGTTCTTGGGTTGGGAAGATCCACTGGAGAAGGGATAGGCTCCACACCAGTATTCTTCGGTTTTCCTGTGGCTTAGCTGGTAAAGAATCCACCTGCAACATGGGAGACCTGTGTTCGATCCCTGGGTTGGAAAGATCCCCTGGAGAAGGGGATCTACTCTAGTACTAGTAAAGGCTACCCACTCTAGTGCTTTGGCCTAGAGAATTCCATGGACTGTATAGTCCATGAAGTTGAACAGAGTTGTACACGACTGAGTGACTTTCACTTTTCCCTTTGGTGGTGGGATTGTGCTGTGGGGCAACACGGAGACCTTGAGTTCTCCAGCTGTCCTGAGCTTTAGCAGTCTGGGACCATCACAGTTTTTGAGCTCTCGTGAGTCAGTCTCATACTCTGTCCGTCCATACACCATCTCAGTACTGCACTGAGCTGTATCTACACTCTCAGCCTAGATGATCTCTTGTGATTTCATGGCTTCAAATACCATTAAGCAGTAACGGCCCTCTGCGTCTGGCCCTGACCTCTGCTCTGACCTCTGGACTTGGTATATGTCCTGCTCTCCATTCAGCTTCTCCACATGGATGTCAGATAACCATCTCAAATTTAACACGACTGAAGATGGTCCCTTGACAGCTACCCCTGTGTGATTTTGTCTGCAAAGGAAAGTTTGGACCCTAACTCTCTAGCCAGAAACCTAGGCTTATGCCAGATTCCTCTTTTTCCTCATTCTTTCACGAAATCCATAATGTAAGTCTTGAAGTTGTTTTATAAAACATGATCTGTAAGTTGTTTTATATAACATGTTCTGAATCTACTTGTGAAATCTCCAGTGCTACAACTTTGATATAAACCCCTGTCATCTCTTCCCTGGATACTACAGTGACCTCTTATTTTTTATTTTTGGCCTATTTTTGCCCCTCTTCATCCTTCACATAGAAATTGAGGTGACCTTTCTAAATTTGATGAAGTTTTCTCTATTTAAAACCCTTTGCTGTAAGTCGCTTCAGTCGTGTCCGACTCTGTGCGACCCCATAGATGGCAGCCCATCCGGCTCCCCTCTCCCTGGGATTCTCCAGGCAAGAACACTGGAGTGGGTTGCCATTTCCTTCTCCAATGCATGAAAGTGAAAAGTGAACCCTTTAGTCACTTCTAATTAAAATTCAGAATTATCACCATGACTTTTAAGACCCTATGTCAGTTGTTCTAATAATCATTATGTCTCATAATCACCTGAGTGAAATTGAAAGTGAAGTCGCTCAGTCGTGTCCGACTCTTTGCGACCCGTGGACTATAGCCCACCAAGCTCCCCCATCCATGGGATTCTCCAGACAAGAATACTGGAGTGGGTTGCCATCTCCTTCTCCAGGGGATCTTCCCGACCCAGGGATCGAACCCAGGTCTCCTACATTGCAGGCAGACGCTTTTAACCTCTGCACCACCAGAGCTATTTAAAAAATAAAGAGGCCTAAACAGCAATTCCAAAATACAAATTCATTTGTCTGGGGTGGTGTTGGTGGAGATTTAGTCACTAAGTCGTGTCTGACTCTTTCAACCCCATGGACTGTAGCCCACCAGGCTCCTCTGTCCATGGGATTTTTCAGACAAGAATACTGGAGTGGGTTGCCATTTCCTTCTCCAGAAGATCTTCCCTACCCAGCAATCGAACTGACATCTCCCAAGCTAGACAGGTGGATTCTTTACCACTGAGCCACCTGGGCTTCCCAATATGTAACTAGACTTTAGAATCATTGTTCTCTCCAAAAGGCCTCTAACCTTTGTGCAGATGAGAATCCCATGAAGGGATTGTTGCACCATAGATTTCTAGGTGCCACTTTGGGGTTTCTGAAGAAGAGCCTGAAAATTTGCATTCCTAACAAGTTCCAAACACTACCTTTGGAAACCACTGTATTACAAGATCTAGTCTCAGCACACTACTCTGATGCCATTCCCTTGTTTATTATATTCAGTCTCTCTGGTCTTCCTTTTGTTTTTCAAATCCAATTGTTTTTCTGTCTCTAACCTTTTGGAAATGTCTCTTCAGCTCAGAACATTCTTTTCTAGATCTTCAAATAGAGATTCCTTCTCATCCTTTGGGTGTTAAATTCCATTTCCTCATAAAATATTTTTTGGTCATTCTAGCCAGAACAGAAACTTCAGCCAGTCTATAGTATAGTAGTGTTTTTAGTCTATTTGTAGCCATTATCGGCATCTCAAATTTATCTTGAATTTATTTTTTACGTTTATTGCTGGGGGACTCTCTCTACTGAGGATGAGGGCTGTTTTCCCTGGATCTTTAGCAATGTTTGGTACCCTATGTGCTCAACAAACCAATGTTGACAGATTGAATGGCGTGAATATTAGAAGAGGAGATTGGTTGCTGCTTGCAATGTGAATTAGAGACCTCTCATTGGTGCCTTCAGATTTTTCACTGTGTAACTTTTGCATGACTAAGTCAGTGAGTTTATTTCTGCTTTGCAAACAAGTTCATTTGTATCTTTTTTTTTTTTTTAAGATTCTGCATATAAGAGATATTGTACAATAACTCCCTCTCTGTCTGACCCACTTCATTCAGTTCGACAATCTCTAGGTCCATCCATGCTGCTACAAATGGCACTATTTCACTCTTTTTAAAGGCTAATATTCTATTGCATGTATATGCACCACCCTGCCTGCCAATGCAGGAGATGTGGGTTCAATCCTTGGGTCAGGAGGATCGCTGGAGAAGTGCATGGCAACCCACTCTGGTATTCTTGCCTGAGGAATCTAATAGACAGAGGAACCTGGCAGGCTACAGTCCATACGGTCACACAGAGTTGGACACAACTGAAGTGACTCAGCATGCACATGCACACCACATCTTTATCCATTCATCTGTGGATGGACATTTAGGTTGCTTCCATGTTTTGGCTGTCATAAACAGTGTTGAAACAAATACTGGCGTGTAGTTATCCAAGCCCATATTTTTGTTCAATAGCATAGTAGAAGTATAGTATGTCTCTAAAATTGATTTACTCCAGTTAAACAAAGGAAACAGATACAAATCAGCATGTCATCATGTTGCCAAAAAAAATATAGAAGGAAAATAAAAGACATTGTACAAATGTTATACTTTGGACTAATTCCTTGGAAAAAATAAGCATATTGACTTTCTTGTCAAGGTTGTTACTGTAGCAACCTATGGTTCTTCTTTCTGAGCACTGATCACACATAAATTATTTAATGCTTTCTCACCCTGTTAAACTGGAAACTCCATGAGAGTTGGAATTTGTCTGAGTTGCTTACTCCTNAATAAGCATATTGACTTTCTTGTCAAGGTTGTTACTGTAGCAACCTATGGTTCTTCTTTCTGAGCACTGATCACACATAAATTATTTAATGCTTTCTCACCCTGTTAAACTGGAAACTCCATGAGAGTTGGAATTTGTCTGAGTTGCTTACTCCTATGTCTTCAAAACCAGGCATCATCCCTTACAATAGTAGGTGCATAGTAAACATCTGATGAGAGACACAATGAATGAAGACACAGGACATTAGTTCTGTGTCACATGCTATAATCTGCTCACTATCATCTTCTAGGTTTTATGAACTTTAACTGAATAAATGCTTTTGTACAGAGTCTCCCTCCACCCTCCTCTTTGGTACCCAGAACTCTGCCTGGTAACCTTTCATTTTTTTCCATGGTTTTTCCTTGATGGAAGGTAAAAATTACAGAAAACCATTCTTCTTGTTTGACTTCTTTTAGACACGAAATGTTTTTTTCCGACTTTTTTTGTGTCTCTTGGTAACTCTCAGTCTTTATATCCCTGTGAGTGAGTTTTCTCTCTTTCTGCCTCTTGCATGCGTGTGTTCTAAGTTGATTCAGTTGCATCAACTCTTTGTGACACCATGGACTGTATCCCAAAAGGTTCCTCTGTCCTTGGGATTGCCCAGGCAAGAATACTGGAGTGAGTTGCCATGCCCTCCTCCAAGGGAACTTCTGGACCCAGGAGACCTGTGTCTCATGTCTCCTGCACTGGCAGGCGGGGTTGTTTGTTTGTTTGTTTGTTTTTACTACTAGTACAACCTGGGAAGCCCCTTCTTGCTTCTTGCTGTTGCTATATGTGCTTAGTTGCTCAGTTGTGTTAGACTCCGTGTGACCCCTTGGACTGTAGCCCGCCAGGCTCCTTTGTGCATGGGGATTCCCCAGGCAAGAACACTGGAGTGGACTGCCACGCCCTCCTCCAGGGGATCTTCCAAACCCAGGGATCGGACCCAGGTCTCCCACATTACAGGTAGATTCTTTACCACCTGAGCCTCTAAGTTGCTTCAGTTATGTCTGACTCTTTGCAACCCTATGAACTGTAGCTTACCAGACTCCTCTGTCCATGGGATTTCCCAGGCAAGAATACTGGAGTGGGTTGCCATGTCTCCCTCCAGGGGAACTTTTCAACCCAGGAATCAAACCTGTGTCTCTTATGTCTCCTGCATTGACAGGCAGGTTTTTTCTTTCTTTCTTTTTTAACCACTAGCGCCACCCAGGAAGCCCCTTTCTGCTTCTTCAGTTCAGTTCAGTTCAGTTCAGTCGCTCAGTCGTGTCTGACTCTTTGTGACCCCATGAANATATCTGAGGTTATTGATATTTCTCCCAGCAATCTTGATTCCAGCTTGTGTTTCTTCCAGTCCAGCATTTCTCATGATATACTCTGCATAGAAGTTAAATAAGCAGGGTGACAATATACAGCCTTGACGTACTCCTTTTCCTATTTGGAACCAGTCTGTTGTTCCATGTCCAGTTCTAACTGTTGCCTCCTGACCTGCATATAGATTTCTCAAGAGGCAGGTCAGGTGGTCTGGTATTCCCATCTCTTTCAGACTTTTCCACAGTTTATTGTCATCCACACAGTCAAAGGCTTTGGCATAGTCAATAAAGCAGAAATAGATGTTTTTCTGGAACTCTCTTGCTTTTTCGATGATCCAGCAGATGATGGCAATTTGATCTCTGGTTCCTCTGCCTTTTCTAAAACCAGCTTGAATGTCTTGAAGTTCACAGTTCATAGGGGGATATAAATAGATTTACATCTGGGTAGAACTTGGCTGAGTCATTCATTCATTCAATGGGTAGTATGTACTTTCAGTGCTAGGAATGCAACAGCAAGCACAAACAGTCATCATATTTACTCCCATGGAGTTTTTGATAAAGTGGAAAACACAGATTTTACTTTTTATAAAGTTATCCAACTGAGTGAAGGTAAACTGGCATAAGTACTATTGAGAAAAGGGACATTGTGTCATGAAATAAGTAACAATCATGTGACCTAAACTAGGGAAAGTTTTCCTGAGGTAATGGTATTTGAGCTGAGTTTTTAAAGATGAATAGGAGTTCCCTAGATAACATGCTCGTTGAACACATTTTTGGAAGTAGGAGGGCAGAGAGATCACAAGATCAGATTAACCAGGTTGACTGAGTTAAATTTTAACTTTCAGAAGAAAAATAATCTGTCATGGTTCTCCTGAGCTACCCTAGGTGTTTTATCTTAATACTCATACTAATTACAATTTTATGAGCACCAATTATTATGTGCCAGACAGAGATCTGTCCTTTACAGGAATCATCTTAATCCTGACGACAGTTCCATTTATGGATTAAGAACCCAGGGAAGTGAGCATCTTGTCCCGTGTCTCACGGAAGACCCAGATACCTGCATTCATAACCTGTACTTTTGTCTGTTATATTATTCTAGTTCTCAGAGGATATTCCTAATATTTCAGAAAATTTGGGCAGCTTGAATTCCAACATAGACACATGTATGGCTACCTTTTTATATATGTATTTCCTATACACATATGTATACAATGGTGTATGTGTGTACGTTATGTAAGATATAACCCTGCGGATTACTGAGTGGCATATATATAGCAAAAATGTATCTATGTTTCATCAGTATATTTTGAAGCTGACAATTGAATCTAAGGGTTTGAAATCAAGCAGTTTAACCCTGAAAACAGATGCCAGTTGGGAGAGAGAGATGAGTACCAGTAGTTAATAAATGCAGCTGAGCTGTTTTCTATCAGATCTGGCTGCCTACCCCCAGCAGGTGTGTGAATTTCATTAGGGCCAGTGAAAATCTTCTGTGTCTGGCCTTATCCTCTGCCACTAAAGCAGCTCATCCCCTTCCACAGTAGCTGCTTATAGCTTTAAATAGCACAGGCTGGACTCTCTCTGCCAACTTTTGTCAAGCCAGCTAGGGTTATGGTGGGGCCGGTGTTGCATGGATGATGCTGTCTGTATGAGGCCAGGGAAGGGGATAGTGAATTGGCCAGCTGCCTGGGCACCGGTGCAGGGAAGCCGTGGAGCAGTGCAGCAATTTCCTGCTTGTGGTGAAGCCCTCGAAGACTGGTCCTGGCTAATCCCAGACTCTGAAATTCTTTTGTGATACCTCACTGTCCTCCTTTCCACACCCCTGTGTTTCTCTGGGGGAAATTGAATTTGTGCTGTTCACAAGTACATGAGGGATGATTTAAGGGGATCATTACCCCAGCCCCTCCGTAGAGTCATTCTGCTTGGAATTTTCACTATTAGAAAATACAAATGTCATATTCTCTAGTTAGGAGTTTCTCATTTAAATTGCATTAGCAGTTGAGCAAACTTGCTCCTGCAGGACACTGATGAGTTGGGAGAAATGACAGGTGAGGGAGACTGAACATGAAGCTTCGGTCAGGGAAGGTGGGAAGGATTGGGCCATGCCTGGGAAAATAGACCCTCAGGGAAAGATGAACAAAAAAAAACAAGACCACACATTTTTCCCTTCTTCACTGTTTTACTTAAGTCTGATCTTGACTGCCCATTTCTCTTTCTTTGGAATTTGCGGCCAAAATGATATCAGCAGATGTATTCCTGTAAGTTCTTTTAAGCATTGCTTCTATCAAGGTGATGAACACTTCCACACTGAATATGGCTGATAACTGGCTTGTTTTCTGAGTTATCCCAATGGCCTTAGTGATGGTTTCATTTTCTTTTGATTTTATTATATTTTTAAACCTCAAATAGCCCTCTAATAATTTAGGTTTCAGGCAGAAGTTTGACAGTTCTTTTGCCTAAGTTATATTAGGAGTGATGGAGCACTTCTTAGTGGGAGGGGCATCTGGTCATGGCTTGCTTCTTGTTCTTTATCCAGGGCTTATCTAGTATGGAGTACTCTGCCTCAGTGAAGGGCCACCTCTCAAAGGAGAGGCAATGACGCTGGCTAAATAGCAGTGGGGGCCTGTCCTGAGACTGTCTGTTCTGACGCTCAGTGAAAGTCATTTCGGAATTCTCTAGGTCAGAATCCTGGAGTGGGTAGCCTTTTCCTTCTCCAGCAGATCTTCCTGACCTGGGAATCAAACCAGGGTCTCCTGCATTGCAGGCAGATTCTTTACCAACTGAGCTGTGATGCAGAGCAAATGCATTTCTCAGGGTGGATTGCCCTGGAGCTGTGAGCACACTTAACCCTAAAGGGAATGTGATAAAGGCTTGCATATCCTCGCAGGATTCTGTCAGCGGGCTGCAGTTATGAAAACATTTCCCTTGTGNTTTTTCCCTTCTTCACTGTTTTACTTAAGTCTGATCTTGACTGCCCATTTCTCTTTCTTTGGAATTTGCGGCCAAAATGATATCAGCAGATGTATTCCTGTAAGTTCTTTTAAGCATTGCTTCTATCAAGGTGATGAACACTTCCACACTGAATATGGCTGATAACTGGCTTGTTTTCTGAGTTATCCCAATGGCCTTAGTGATGGTTTCATTTTCTTTTGATTTTATTATATTTTTAAACCTCAAATAGCCCTCTAATAATTTAGGTTTCAGGCAGAAGTTTGACAGTTCTTTTGCCTAAGTTATATTAGGAGTGATGGAGCACTTCTTAGTGGGAGGGGCATCTGGTCATGGCTTGCTTCTTGTTCTTTATCCAGGGCTTATCTAGTATGGAGTACTCTGCCTCAGTGAAGGGCCACCTCTCAAAGGAGAGGCAATGACGCTGGCTAAATAGCAGTGGGGGCCTGTCCTGAGACTGTCTGTTCTGACGCTCAGTGAAAGTCATTTCGGAATTCTCTAGGTCAGAATCCTGGAGTGGGTAGCCTTTTCCTTCTCCAGCAGATCTTCCTGACCTGGGAATCAAACCAGGGTCTCCTGCATTGCAGGCAGATTCTTTACCAACTGAGCTGTGATGCAGAGCAAATGCATTTCTCAGGGTGGATTGCCCTGGAGCTGTGAGCACACTTAACCCTAAGGGGAATGTGATAAAGGCTTGCATATCCTCGCAGGATTCTGTCAGCAGGCTGCAGTTATGAAAACATTTCCCTTGTGTTAGAGATGAGGAAACTAAAACCCAGGGGAATGGAGTGGTGATATCAGTGCCCACATTTCTAATTAGCAATGGGGAAAACTGGTTCCCAGTCTCACCACCATTTTCCCTGTTTAGCATTTGGTTACAAATCCAGAATACTTATGAGAGTTTTTAGGGTAGCTTCCTATTTTATCCAGTTCTAACTTTTCCTTCTGCTCAGCTTACGTGAATATTTGGTTTGATAATAATAAAATTATTATCCATTCCAATATTTATTTGAGTTGGCTGCCCCATACTTACTTCTCTTGAACCATCATGCCGGTTCTGTACTTCTGAAAATGTATACCAGATGAGCAACAGGCATTTTTTTTAATAACCATGAAGAGAGTATACTGGCTAAGGGCGCAGACTCTGGAATTAGCAGTGTGAGTCCTGGCTTCAGCACATACTAGGCATAAAACCATTCTAAGTCTCATTTTCTCGTTAGTAAATGAGACAGTAAATAATAAATTAATAGTAATAATAAACTGTTTCATGGGTTATTGTGAGCAATAAAAATTCCACATAAGCACTTAGTTCTGTGCCTGGGACACAAATATTCAATCAAGTTAACTATTATTGTTTTTTTAAATGTGTTCAGTTTTTGTTGTTTATTACTCCTATAGGTCGTCATCACCTCAGCTTTAAAAACCATAGAACACTGTCAACATTTACTTGCTCAGGAAGAGTCTGGTGTTATTTTGGCAGACAGAGCAGCAGATCTGTGACAGTTCTGAGGATCAGGTGTGTGTAGGTGCCTGGAACCTTCCCTCCTCTCTCCTGGCTCTCCTCCTCCTGCCTCCCTCTCCCACTGCCCTTTCTCCTTTTGTTGAATTCTCAACTTTTACTGGGTTTTGAAAAGACTCGAGGAGATCACGTATTAGGACAATGCCAGCTAAGTATTTAAGGAAAGACAAAACAAAGACGATGTGACGGAAACTAAAAGGACTCTTTTTAAGTATCTGAACAAGATTAAACACTTGGGAAATAAAGGTTGCTCTAAAGTTTCTGACAGTTAAAACTTAAAAGGAAATATATTAGTTTGCACAGTTCTCATTTCTCGACAATAGAAAAAGAGATATATTAAACCTTCAGAGGCAAATGATTCCCACCCCCCCAGGGCTAAACTCAAGTTATAACAATTGTAGACAATTGTGTTCAGGTTATATGTTAAAGATATTGTTCAGATTAGGCATGGAAGTAATTCAGTGTCAAATGAGTCACTTTTGAGTGGGTTGCATTTTGATAGTTTCTAAATTTTCTAAATTAGCAAAGGTAATAGAGATGAGTCACACAATTATTTCAAAAATGGTTTAAAAGTTTTCAGTACAGATTTTCCATATTTAATTTTAGTGAAAATATAGTGTAATGTGTAGACTTGCTTCACATATTACCTTAAGTTTTCTTGTGTATTTCTCATTTTAATCTGAGAGTGATATTTGCATAAAATTTTACCATTTGGTTTAATTTGTTTCCACAAATTGAAAAACAAAATGCTTGTTAAATATATGGGACAACATTGTCCTCAGATTTTTTTTTAATGTCACTTGTTAACATTAATGTTAATTAACATTAAATTAATCCTTAATGTTATTGTTAACATTCTTACCTGTTAATTTAAACAGGTAAGAATGCTAGAAACTGCTTTACAGGATAAAAAGGACTTATTACTCTGGGCCTGTGTTATCTTTCTGAAATTGTAAAGAAATTTCCTCAAAATTTATTAGAAACTTCCTTTTTTCTTTCAGTGCATGTATCAAATATGAATTGAATAGACACTCTGTGCATACATTTTTTTCCTTCTCATACTCAACTTTTAGAATAGTCAAGCCTTTACTCTTTGCAAAATGAGAAATTATTGGGTAATGCCCCAAACTCCTGTAAAACTAAAAATTAGATTATTAAATTCAAGCATCATTATCCTACCCCCATTCATTTTGAAGAAAAGAGCCCTGTCTGAAAATAAAGTGAGAAAATATTATTTTCAATCTGGTGGGGTTATGGTTGGAATTTTTTATTTTAAAACTTAAAATAGTTCTGTTAAACAGTCGGTAGTGTTAGGAAATTATCTCACTTTGATATTTGCTTAGCCTTAGATGTGTCTTTATTCCTTTTATTAACTTCATCAGACATTAACATTTTAACTTTTGTAATGGTTTTAACCTTTAAAAAATGTCTTAACATTTTAACATTGTCAGAAATGAAGACTGTTCCCTCTCTCTCTCTGTCTCTCTCTCTTTTTTTTTTGGTTATGATTCATTTCTATACCAGTTTCCAAAAAAAGCTGTTAGACAAGGTGTAGTGATATAGAATAGAGCCTGTGTGGGGGAGACTTAAAGGTTCAATTTAATAAGTAGAATCATCCTGTGTTTATTCTAAAGTTATTGTCATGTACAAATGTTTGAGTTGGACCATAGAGAAGACTAAGTACCAAAAAAACTGATGCTTTCAAACGTGGGACTCTTTAAGAGTTCCTTGGACAGCAAGATCAAGCAAGTCAATCCTAAAGGGAATCAACCTTGAATATTCATTGGAAGCTCNTAAAGTTATTGTCATGTACAAATGTTTGAGTTGGACCATAGAGAAGACTAAGTACCAAAAAAACTGATGCTTTCAAATGTGGAACTCTTTAAGAGTTCCTTGGACAGCAAGATCAAGCAAGTCAATCCTAAAGGGAATCAACCTTGAATATTCATTGGAAGCTCCAATACTTTGGCTACATGATGTAAAGAGCTGACTCATTGGAAAAGACCCTGATGCTGGAAAACATTGAGGGCAGGAGGAGGAGAGGGTGACAGAGAATGAGGTGGTTGGATGGCATCACTAACTCAATGGACATGAGTTTGAGCAACCTCCAGGAGATAGTGAAGGACAGGGAAGCCTGGTGAGCTACAGTCCATGGGGTCGCAAAGTGTCAGACTCAGTCTAGCAACTGAACAACAACAAGAAGAGTCTGTTTTCTCATGAGGATTACTGTTTTTCTCTGTAGTACATGCTAGGAATCACCAACTTTGTAGGTAGCTTCGTTTCCCTTTCTGCTTCTGGCATCTGAGTCTCAAGGAACCTAAGTGTCTGTGAAGTGTCCTCAGAGTGAAGTGTTCTGTCATCGCGAGAGGATGAGAACCAGGGCATGTAGGAGGTGCAGCTTTGTTTGTTCTGAGAGAGAGAGGATTTTGTGGAAGTGAAATGTGAGTTGAATGGAGAGAAGCTAACTGGAATAAATTGTGACTTAGTGACCCTGCAGATGGGACCAGGTGTGAAACAGATCAGAATCTCTGGGGAATGTTGAGGGTGAAGTTCAGCCCACCACACCTACTCAGAAGGTCAGTTGTGGGAGGAAAGGTTTCCAGTCGTTTTTTTCCAATCATGGATTTCTGTGTAGGAGAAATGATGTTCCATTTCCTAGTTTATTGTGAAATGTTCCTCCTTTGAGGTCTTCTTTTATTGTATCGGTTCCAGCAATTTAACCTGCCATCTCACTTAAGCTTTGTTTCTGTAGAAGTCTCCATGTTTTTATGTTTTTACTTGAAATTGTTGAGTTCATCTTCCCAGTTTGGTTGAGAGGACATTTAAAGCTCTGATTTTAATGGCAAGTTTGGGGGCCATCTCAAATAAGAATCAAGATATTCTGACATTATTTCTGAGATCAAGGTAGACCAGGGCTACAGTTAAACAGCCTGGAAACATCAAAATCATTTTGTTTGCTTGAAACCATTCATTACTATATTGTTACTATGGCTTGATTTTTCTGGAAACTGCTCTTTGTTATAGCAGTGGAGGTAAATAATAAATGCTATATATAACTTCGACTGCCATGTCCTCCTCCAGGGGCTCTTCGCAACCCAGAGATCGAACCCATGTCTCCTGCATTGGAGGAGAATCTGCATTGCAGATTCTTTACCTCTAAGCCATCAGGGAAGCCCATTTACTATAGTAATTGAAGTCGATAATAAAAGCTATAAATAACTTCAATTTCAATAGAGGGGACTCTTGACAAACTTAGAGTTTAACATAAACTGTAGGCAATGTACAGTATGTGCAGTTTAAGAAATAGTCAATTTTGAGAGTTTCTCTGTAGAATTTGGTTTAGGAACAATTATAAGTCAATCTAGCTTTTACAATGAAAATAATATAAATATGTTTTTTGNCTTGACAAACTTAGAGTTTAACATAAACTGTAGGCAATGTACAGTATGTGCAGTTTAAGAAATAGTCAATTTTGAGAGTTTCTCTGTAGAATTTGGTTTAGGAACAATTATAAGTCAATCTAGCTTTTACAATGAAAATAATATAAATAAATATGTTTTTTGAGTACTGATTACATGCCAGACACTCCACTAAACATTGTATATATATTATGCTTAATAACAACCCTGTAAACTGTGTACCAGGTTCTCAGTCTTACCCTTTTGAAACTGATTTCAAAAGACCTTTGTTCTTTTAAGGGAGCATAAGCATTGGAAAGATAGGTAAGAGAGGTTGTTCACTATATAGATTTAGGCTCACATACTTAAGACTTTGGTTTATCTGATGTAAAGGTTGTAAATATTTGGATTGATTTTTAAATGTTGCTAAATTATCATTAACTTAAAATTTTTGTGTTTTTTTTTCTTATAATTTATTTTGTAATTAAGGACTGATTGTCTACATGAAACTGTGAAATGTTTTGTTGAGGATGAATATAGATTATTAAAACATGGTCTTTGAGAGCTTACAGTACAGGAAGGAACAGTGACTATAGTTTGAGTCTGGGCAGAAATATAGACAGGTGTGGAGCGCAGCTGGTGGATTGGTTAGGTGAGTCAGGAGCAACCTGGTGCATGAAAATCTGATGAGTCTCCTGAGAGTCTCCCTGAGAGCGAGCTTACCTCAGGGAAGAAAAATCCGGCTGTTCTAAGCTTGGCTTGGTCTTGGGCATTGAGGGACGGAACAATTTTGAGCATAGAAAATGTTTGTTCTTTTTCTTCTTCTTCTTCTTTTTTTTTTTTTAACTGCTGTAGCTCTTGATAGATTTATGTCTGAGTTCCATGGAAATGTAGAAGGACATTTAAATAAAAACTTCAGTGAGAGAATCCTTGTTCACAGGTATATGGGAAATATTTCTTGGAGTCTTCCAGGAATATTTGTGACTTGTATGGACCTAGAAATTCCATATTAGTAGGTACACACATTGGTGACATTTAAGTGATTANCTGAGTTCCATGGAAATGTAGAAGGACATTTAAATAAAAACTTCAGTGAGAGAATCCTTGTTCACAGGTATATGGGAAATATTTCTTGGAGTCTTCCAGGAATATTTGTGACTTGTATGGACCTAGAAATTCCATATTAGTAGGTACACACATTGGTGACATTTAAGTGATTACTGTTTAGACTCATGTGTCTGTGCCCATAGCTGGGCGTGCATGTGTGCTAAGTTGCTTCAGACTCTTTGTGACACTATGAACTATAGCCCACCAGGCTCCTCTGTCCATGGGATTCTCCAGGGAAGAATACTGGAGTGGATTGCTGTGCCCTCCTTCAGGGATCTTTCCAACCCAGATATCAAACCTGGGTCTCTTATATCTTCTGCATTGGCAGATTGGTTCTTTACCACTAGTGCCCCCTGGGAAGCATGGGCAAGCCCTGATAATATAGGAGTTATAGAAATAACTATCATATGAATGAAAATGAAATGGATATCTATCTATCTATCGCATATGGAGATGGACAAATGGACATTCAGAGGACAGAATGATAATAATGATTATACCCATTTCTCATTCTGTCAAGGAAGACTTCAGGGGGCTGAGTCTTATAAAATAGTTAATGTTGAAGCATAGAGAAACAGAAAGAGAGAGAATGCCAGTCCATAGGGAGGAAAATATAGAAACAAAGACATGGATATGACAAGTATGGGGAAGGAAGGAGGATAATGAAAACATTAGCTGCCTTCATCATGGAACATTGTAAAGAGCTTTGAAGTGGCAGTAAACAAGTGTCCTGATCAGAATTGCATTCAGAAAATAAAGAATTGCATTCATGAAGGTTCGTTAATTGCATGGGTTACATGATGTGAAGTGAAATAAAAGTAGAGGGGAAATGGTGGAGAGCAGTTGTTTGGAAGGCTAGTGCAGTAACTAAAATACAGTAACAGTACAATAATAGGTAGTATAATTAGAAACTAGAAAAGTAGCTATGGACAGACGAAAAGGGAAAGTTTGCCTAACATTAATGAGTGAGATTTTTACAATTTGGCAACCAATATAGATGGGAAGGAAAAAGAGAGAGTGTGTAGGGGGATCAAAGATGAGCTGAAAGTTCTGAGCAGGCATGATCAGGACATCTGGAAAACAGAAGAACAGGAGAAAATGTTTGATAAATTCTCCCTAACACACACTGAATGTGAACTACCAATAGGATGTGCAGATGTGATGTTTAGCTGATAGCTGGGAGTTGTGGGAACTCTGGAGGCAGTGCCATAGCCAGGGAGGAATTTGGAAGACAAGGACAGAAAGGAGGTAACTGAAGCTCAGACAGTGGGTAGAGTTGAAGATGTATAGACAGGAGAGCTGAAGTATAGAGCTTTGGAGAATTCCTATCTTTTACTTTTATATTTTGATATATTTATTTATGTGGCTCTACCAGGTCTTAATTGCAGCATGAAAACTCTTAGTTGTGGCATGTAGGATCCAGTTCCCTGACCAGGGATTGAACCCAGGACCCCTACATTAGGAGCATGGAGTCTTAGCCACTAGACCACCAGGGAAGTTCCAAGAATGCCTATCTTTTAAATAGATTTTTTTTTAAAGCAATTTTAAGTTTATAGTGAAATTGAGCAGAATGTACAAAATTCCCCAAGTACCCCCTCACTCGGAAAATGCAGAGAATAATGTGTTTCCAGAGCAAGAAGAGTAGGAACCAGAGGAAGAGACAGGAATGTTGGAGAAAAGGAAACAAACTCCAAGGGTAGAATGTTTATAGGGCTTCCCTGGTAGCTTGGTTGGTAAAGAATCTGCCTGTAATGCAGGGGACCCTGATTCGATTCCTGGGTTGGGAAGATCCCCTGGAGAAGGAATAGGCTACCCACTCCAGTATTCTTGGGATTCCCTGGTGGCTCAGACAGTAAAGAATCCTTCTGCAATGCAGGAGACCTGACTTCGATCCGTGTGTTGGGAAGATCCCCCTGGAGGATGGCATGGCAACCCCCTCCAGTATTCTTATCTGGAGAATCCCCATGGACAGAGGAGCCTGGCAGGCTACAGTCCATGGGGTCGCAAAGAGTTGGGCATAACTGAGCGACTAAGCACCCAGAATGTTTATAGAAACCAAGCGATTTAATTTACAGTCAAGTTTAAACTGGTAAAAAATAGAATTGCTATTATTCACTCAAATAATGCCAAAATAGCATTCCTGAGAAGAAATTCTTATAGAATCTACTGATAAATAGCTACAAGTGATTATATTTATATATTAAAAGTCTCATGAAATATATTTGTTCATGGTTGGATCCATTGAATATTTCCAAGTTTCTATATTAAAAATGTAAAATGTTTTCCCAATGGTTATTTTTCTCAGATATTGGAATATCAGTTCAATCCTTTGTGACCAATATTTCCACGTTAAATAGGACCATACTCATTTTCTACAGTTGCCTTGAAAAATATCCTATAAAAGTAAAATTTTAAATGACTCAGTTTTTCAGTCCAAGAGTTACTGGTGGAAGATTTTGACAAGTACTCTGTTTTAATCTTCATATTCAATCTGCCTCTCGACTTCTTCAGAAGCATTACTATGGATGAGTCATTGTTGAGGTGCAGAATGGAAGCTAACACCCCAACTTAATAGTAGTAGCAGAGAGGAGATTTGGAGGACGAGTGAAGTGTGTCTGTGTAAGGGGCCTTCCGTATTGTACTTTAAAGGCTTATATGTATTTTATAACGCGCATGTGTGTGTTTACTACAGTTAGTCGATACGGCTTTTGAATTGGGCATATAACTATGTGTATTATCCTGCATGGTGTGTGCATTTCCATGTTATTACATTGCTTGTGTGTTCTTTAAGCTACAAATTATGTGCCTGATGTGAATAGGGACATATATAACATTAAAAGATGAGCGTATATACATGGGAATTTTTTATATTACCCTTGTGGATGGGCAATAAAGTATTTAACATGCAAGATAAAAGAGATAAAGGCATTTAACTCTGTATTGGGCATTAATAGCAAGAGACCTCAAGTCCTCGGGCAGAAAATAAAGTGCTTATGGACAGTATAATGTTGGTAATGTTGGGCTAGTATGATAAATGCAAGAGTGACTTTTGATTTTCTGAAAGGATTTCATTCTGAAAGGATTTCATGGAAGAAGTGTTGGGATTGTGTGTGTGTGTGTGTGTGTGTGTGTGTGTGTGTGTGTGCATGCACGCGAGCGCTCATTCGCTCAGTGGTGTCCAACTCTTTGTGACCCCATGGACTGTAGCCTGCTAGGCTCCTCTGTCCATGGAATTTTCAGGCAAAAATACTGGAGTGGGCTGCCATTTCCTTCTCCAGGGGTTCGTACCAACCCAGGGACTGAACCTGAGTCTCTTGTATCTTCTGCATTGGCAGGCGCATTCTTTACCACTGAGTTGGTATTTTGTAATGGTTTAAATGCTCATTCAGAAACAGTGCCCTCCAAATAGTGGACCAGAACGAGGTGTGTGCTCAGCATATCCCATCCTTATCAGTGGTTTTTTGTTGTTGTTGGCAAGAGAAATAATATTGATGAATATGGAATAATGGAAAATACTGCAATCATATTAGATAACTCACAAAAATTGAAGGAAAAGCCAAAGAGCCAAATTTCAGGAAAGCAGGACCTAGGACAGCTCAAGAACTCAGTCAAAATCTATGCTGGGGGAGGCTGGAATGATTGGGTTTCGGCCATCACCATCATGCATGGCTTTTCTCTAGATTCAAATTTCCAGGAGTGAGATTCCAGTTAGGTCATCTTGGATTGGGTCAGTCTTTGAAATATGGCGTGATAGTTGATGGCCTCCTGGATCCACATGGACCACAGAGGGGTTGTTCTCCAAAAGAGGGAGGAGGCATGGTTACCGAGAGATGCACTTCTCTCACAAGGGAAAAGAGATGCTTGACAGGCACGCACAAGAAGCCCGCCATAGACAGGGATGGTGCTTTGTAGTTCTGAAAAAATAGTGAAAAAATGGGCTCCTTGAGAGCTCTCTGAAACTAAATCTAGATTTATACACATTTACATATGCAGATATACACACCCACACATGTGTGTATTATACACTGCTTTTGGATGATGTTTGCCACTTTTTTCCTTTATTCACTACTCTTGTGGTTGACATATTGAGCAACGTACTACAGGCTGCTTTTCTTCCTTAAAGAGAACATTTAAAGAAATACAAGAGTTCCCCAAAGATACATTATTATAGAGTGTAACATATGACAAGTTCTGAGGTCAGCTTAACATGGAAAGTCTTTTTTGGGGTTGTTAATAAAGGCAGTTTATATTTTTAGGGAAAGAAGTATGTTCTCACATCATTTTGTCTGAGTACAATTTATACTGACTTTTATGAGTATTCCTGTATATCAGTAGGCGTAGACTCTCCTCTTGAAATAAGCATTTTCTTCTGGTATACTGTTTGGCTTCTAATCCAGAACCTGCTTTACTATAATTAAAAACACGTATGGTTCTGGCAACAAAAATCTAAAATTTGCCACGTACGTTATGAATTGATCATTTTCGATAGTCTCATTATACTTTAAGCATGGGAAGACATTTTTCACTGTAGTTCACACACTGTAGACAAAAGAATAAAAAATATCTCTGAAGTCACTTACAGACCTTGCAGTGATTCTCAAACATCATTTGGTATGAGTCTCCTCTAGGTTGATTGCTGAAAGTATAGATGTCTGAATCCCCTTCCAGAGGGGACATTTGGATTTGGATTTGATAGGTCTTATGGGGGCTCAAGATTCCAGTTTTATCAGATATTCCAGATGATCGTGATGTCTGTGGACCACACTTTGGAAAAACCCTGCTTTAAATGATTTTGTATTAGCTTGTGAATATTGTCAAAGTAGTAAGAATTATGTCTAATTAGTAGAGGTTTGGAGTTGAATTATTGTAACGTTGATCATTCATATCATTTGCTTTTTGAAGCACATTCTACATAAGTGGCTAAGAATTCTATTCTTATTGAAAATATTAGGTGTCTTTATATGGGCTTCCCTTGTGGCTCAGCTGGTAAAGAATCTGCGTGTAATGCAGGAGATCTAGGTTTGATCCCTGGGTTGGGAAGATCCCCTGGAGAAGGGAAAGTACCCACTCCAGTATTCTGGCCTGGAGAATTCCATGGACTTCATAGTCTATGGGGTCGCAAAGAGTCGGACATGACTGAGCTACTTTCCCTTCCCTTATATGGAAGTTAATGAGTAAGGAAAGTCTGTGAGTAAATTCTGTATCTTTGAGTAATAGGTCAATTTTGGATACATCTCATATATTAATAACGATTTTTTTTGTATATGAGAATTTTCCAAGGTACGTTGGAACCCTCCCTTCTCCTTGGTTTTGTGACAAGCCAAAATTCTCTGATAAATATAGCGTAGTAGGTGTACCAAGACTGTAGTTTCATCCTGTATTCCTTTGAAAGTTGTATTCTCATGCCTGTACTTTTTCTTCTGAAAACAAAGTAGTTTTTGTCAGGCTTTTCTAGCAGAAAACCTTTATATCACACATTTCTCTCAACATAAGATGGTTTGAGTTGTGATGTCTTTTTTTTTTTAATTAACTATGAGTGGCTCTGACACTGTCAGTGATCCAATGCAAGGATGCCAGGAAGTCAGATTGCAATTGCCAAAGGCACTGTGGATCATATTTAAAAAATTATAGGGAGCAGTTAGACCAGGATAGAGCCCAGCAATCAGAAACAGAGTCTTTAATTTTGAACAAAATTATAAATATTGCCAGCCTCAGCATATACTGATTAACTTCATAAAACAGAAGACATATTTTACTACATGTAATATGGAAAAATTGGGTTACATACTGGTCCTTTTAGTTATGTCTGAACTTACCGCGGGCTTCCCTCGTGGCTTAGGGCTTCCCAGGTGACTCAGTGATAAAGAATATGCCTGCCAACACAGGAGACACCAGAGATGCGGGTTCGATCCCTGTGTCGGGAAGTTTCCCTGGAGAAGAAAATGGCAACCCACTCCAGTATTCTTGCCAGGATAATCCCATGGACAGAGGAGCCTGGTGGGCTATAGTCCATAGGGTCTCTGAGAGTCAGACATGACTGAGCAACTGAGCAAGCATGGATGTACCTATTGTAATCATATGCAGAAGCATCACTATGTATAAACAACAGAGGCTAGACAGCTAAGGGTGACACAAATGAGAACTCAATTTTTAAATAACCATAGGTCTCACAGAGAAGGCAATGGCACCCCACTCCAGTACTCTTGCCTGGAAAATCCCATGGACCGAGGAGCCTGGTGGGCTACAGTCCATGGGGTTGCTAAGAATCGGACATGATTGAGCGACTTCACATTCCCTTTTCACTTTCATGCATTGGAGAAGGAAATGGCAACCCACTCCAGTGTTCTTGCGTGGAGAATCCCAGGGATGGGGGAGTCTGGTGGGCTGCTGTCTATGGGGTCGCAGAGAGTCGGACACAACTCAAGTGACCTAGCATAGCATAGCATAGCATAGGTCTCAAGTAGGAAATGAGAATCTAGTAGATTTTTTATATTTTAACTGAGCTGAAAGATTCTCAAAGCACAAATAAAGGCTTAACTTTAATTATGCGAATTCAATAATCTGTTAAAATCTTTTTGCTCAAATTATTTAGACAGACTTCTGGGTAGTGAGTCTAGCTGGTCAATTTTGATGTAAATAGACATTGTTTTCCTGATGATGATTGTCAACCTATAACAAGAAAAGTTGAGATTTTGATGGAGGAGACTGTCATGTTTTCAGTATTCATGCTGTGATTGTAGAACACTTGAATATTTGTAAATCCTATGATTTATATTTGAGTATGGAAATAGATTTCTTTAAAAACTCAGCTGATAGTTTGTGATATTCTTTGGGGTTAATTATTTTTGAGCTATATTCTTTTTTTAAGTTTTTTTATTTTTTAATTTAACCAATTTATGTATTTTTGGCTGCGCTGGGTCTTCATTGCTGTGCACAAGTTTTCTCTGGTTGCAGTGAGCAGGGGCTGCTGCTGCTACTGCTGCGAAGTCGCTTCAGTTGTGTCTGACTCTGTGCGACCCCAAAGACGGCAGCCCACCAGGCTTCCCCCTCCCTGGGATTCTCCAGGCAAGAACACTGGAGTGGGTTGCCATTTCCTTCGCCAATGCGGGAAAGTGAAGAGTGAAAGTGAAGTCGCTCAGTTGTGTCCGACTCTTCACGACCCCATGGACTGCAGCCCACCAGCCTCCTCCGTCCATGGATTTTCCAGGCAAGAGTACTGGAGTGGGTGCCATTGCCTTCTCCGAGCAGGGATTACTCTATAGTTAACGTGTGTGGGCTTCTTATTGCGGAGGCTTCTGCTTTCGCAGAGCACAGGCTCTAGGGTATGTGGGCTTCAGTGATTGTGATGCATGGGCTTAGTTGCCCCACAGCATGTGGATTGAATCCATGTCTCCTGCATTGGCAGGTGGATTCTCAACCACTGGACCATCAGGGAAGTCCTGAGCTATATTCTGATAAAGTATTTTATTGTTTAATATAATATTAAATAATATATAGTAAGTAAAAGGCTTCCCTGGTAGTTCAGTGGTAAAGAATCCTCCTGCCAATGCAGGAGGCTCGGGTTTCATCCCTGGTTAAGGAACATCTCCTGGAGAAGAAAGTGGCAACCCACTCCAGTATTCTTGCCTGGGAAATCCCATGGACAGAGGAGCCTGGCAGGCTCCAGTCAATGGGGTCACAAAAGAGTTGAATGTGACTTAGCGACTGAATCAACAGCAGCATGCTGTGCTGTGTTTTCAGTAGTAGCATTCCATAATGTAAGAGACAGATAGGAAACAGTTTTGCCAAGTTCTCCAAAAGAGTGTGCCTATGGTTACATTCTATAGAACAGATTTGTGACCCCATAGACTGTAGCCTGCCAGGTTCCTGTGTCCATAGGATGCTCCAGCCAAGTATCCTTGCCATTCCCTTCCCCAGGGGATCTTCCAGACTTAGTGATCGAACACAGGTCTCCTGCATTGCAGGCGGATTCTTTATACTCTGAGCCACCAGGGAAGCCTCTCTAGAAGAGAAGGAATAACTTATTAAAGTAGTAAAAAAAACCTGGAAAAGAAGTGCTAATTCTACTTCATGTCAAGGTCTTACTATTTCTACTTTTCTCATCATGGTACACAACATATTCTGGATTTTGTGTTGGTATCTATATACTTACTTGCAGAGTAGAAGTTTGTATACCCTTAAGTGATAGGAAAATATATATTTAAATTTGTCTTTTTTTTTTTTTTTGGATTTCAAGTCTCTTTTATTGTAAAACAGACCTCTTTTCCTCTTTCTTCTTTTTTCATATGACTGTTTTTTTTTTTTTCTTTTGTTTTACTTTTTCAATTGGAGGAAAACAGCTTTACAATGTTGTGTTGGTGTCTGCCATACAATGCAAAGCAGTCATAATTAGACATATATCACCTCCCCCTTGAGCCTCCCTCCCCTCCACCCATCCCACCCCTGTAGGTCACCACAGAGCATCAGGCTAAGCTCCCTGCCTTATATAGCAACTTCGCACCAGCTATCTGTTTTACACACTTGTTGTGCTAATTTACTTCAGTCATGTCAGACTCTTTAAGACCCTGAGGGCGTAGCCACTCCCAGGCTCCTTTGTCCATGGGATTCTCCAGGCATGAATACTGAGTGGGTTGCCTTTCTCCAGGGGATCTTCCTGACCCAGGGATCAAACCTGCATCTCTTCCATGTCTCCTGCGTTGGCTGGCAGGTTCTTTACCGCTAGTGCCACCTGGGAAGCTCCATGGCAGTGTATATACATCGATGCTACTTTTTACATTCATCCCACTCTTTCCTTTCCTCACTTCCGAGGCCTTTCTTTATATCTGTGTCTCTATTCCTTCCCTGCAAATAGGTTCATCAATGCCATTTTTCTAGATTCTGTATGCATATATGTTAATATGCTATATTTGTTTTTTTCTCTCTTCACTCTGTATTATATTTGTCTTTATGATAAAACATTTCCTAACGCTTTGCTTCAATTTCATTTTTTTAAAATTTGTGGATTATGTAAGAAAGAAACCTTCGATTGTTTGGTTTATGCATTTACTATCTAATAACTTCCCTTCAGACAAGCAAAGTGTCAGGGCTGTGACAACCACCCAAGGTGGGAACTGGAATCATGCCAGGAGGAAATACTGGATATTAGAAACTACTGCTGTGCAAAGTGAGGGGCAAGGGAATGGGAAGAGACATGTCTCTTTAGGTTTTGAGCTTTCAAAAATATGGGAAAAAAATAGAAGATGATGTGTGGCTGAGTATTGTCATAGTAAGTGTGTTATTCTCTAGTTGTATTTGAGTTGAAGTATATAGAATCATGATTATCATCTTCAGGAACTGAATGAAAGAAGAATGTGCAAAAGGACAGAAGACACCCCAGAGTGGAAAAGCCATTGAGCCGCCTCTCCCATATCTCAGCTTTAAAGAACCTTCCTCACTCTGTTTAATATCTGCCCTCTTAGGAATTTCAATCGTTTAAAAATCGATAGGGCTGGTGTAAAACCTCCAACACTAAACAATGCTGATCTTGGTGGGCTGGAACAGCCAAGCTCAGTTGTGGTGGTAGTAGCAGTGATGGAAGGTGTGGCAGGAACTTTACACACCTTTGCAGTACAGAAGGGTGGTTGTGATGATTAAAACCCAACAGGGAACGAGTATCCTACAGATTGTGATGATTGTAAGGGATCAAGGTGATGCAAGCTCTGTCACTACAGGCTTGAAGAAAGGTGAGATCTGAATGCCATGGTTACGACAGTCCACAAGATGGAGTTATTTTACTCTGGTAAAACATTTCCAACATGAACTCTTGCGTGAACAATGCTGCTTTCAGCAAGATAAAGCACAAAATAAGAACACCTGGTTTATTATATTCAAAGACGTGGCTAGAAAGCCACATGAAAACTACTGCTCTGATGACCCCTTAATCATTCCAGAGGTGATCAACTCATTTTGCCAAGCCTGTAAGGTTGAAGATTTCCTATGTTGGGTAAAATATGCTCTTTTTTTATGCCATGTTTATAGGAAATACAACTTGATCTTGATAAGAGTCTACTGAATTTCTTTTTACGAAATTATACCTCATGTCAAAAGATTAAATGGAAGAGATGAGAATAAAGCTTTCTCATCATAGTCATCATCTATCCCTAGTCGTCAGCATAATGATGAAATGTGGTGGGCTCATCATGTGTTTGTGGTAAACAAGATTACTTATGTGGGAAGAGGTAGGACGGACACAGTGCAGAATTGAACAAGGAAATAATGTGTTAATTTGTCTCCATACAAAATTCCTGCTGTTTAGTAGGTCTGATTTATGCTTCTTTTCCTTTTTTTTTTTTTTTTTTTTTTACCATGCTGACATTTATATTCCAAGGAAAAGTCTTTTCCCTAAATTGTAATGTTCTCAAGATCTGGGTTGACAGCCCACCCAGTAGATGAGGGTTGTTGTGGGAAAGCTGTGGGGTTTTTTTCTTTTTTTTAATTTGCTGAAGGTAATTAAATATTTGAACTAAAATGAGTAGGTGAGACTAGATTATTTTCTAGGTATTTAGTTTTGAATTGTTACTACATGCATTGTAACCTCAACTGGGGTATTTCTACAAAACAAAGTTTTGAAGCAGTTTGACAAAATTTCCTTTCTCTCTCTCTCTCTTTTTTTTTTTCTTTCCTACTCTTGTAACAAAAGGTAGTGAATGTCACCTGCATTCTTTCTAAATATATAGGTAATAATGTATAAAGTGTAAGTGTCTTAACAGGATAAACATAGCCTTTTTAATTTGAGTAATAAGAAACTGAATTGTGTAACTTTTCTAACTCTAGTAATCCGAATAAAAATTTCTGGACTCAAACACAAAGTGCGTAAGTTTGGACAGTTCTTTATGTTTTTTTTCTCTACTTTGAATATGGCCAAGAAAATAGATAAAGAAAGGGCCAAGGTTTTTACAAATCAAACTTTATGACTTCATTGAAGTTCTTATTGATGGTAGTGCTTATTTGGATCATTAAACTCTTTCTAGCAGAATAGAACTCTTTACTGATGTATATCGGGTTTGTTTGGTTCTGTGCTTGTCAGCGTATAAAACCTGACTTTTTGATGATATTCTTTGGATTGTATGTAAAGGGAGAAAATAAAACACTGAATATGGAGGGGAAAGTATTGTTAATCAGTCACTGTCCCATATAAGACTGCTCACTCAAAGTAAATCTGGAATCAAACATGATAGTTACAGAAGGATGTAACGGATTATCTGTGTATGTTGCCTGGGCTTCTGTCTCTCTGAGTACCTATTAAAATTTTGATTTGCTGGATAGCTCTGTGACTATTTCCTTTACTCTCATCTAGTGAGTTGTTTTGGCTCCAAGCCACCTTTTAAGAAGGTCATTGATTCTTGTGATGAGTGAAATTACTTTCTGCAAAATTTTAAGGACTTATTTTAAGCACAGGCATCATTTTTTCCTTCTCCAGAGAGAAGAAAATCTGCTAGCCTTTTCTTCCTTTATTGTCTTCTGTTTACTTTTCTGGACATTAAGTCAGTTTAACTTACTAGTGTACATATATATACCGAGTCATATTTTCTGTGAAAAAGACAATGATCTGAGTCAACATACTTTTTATAAAGAATGTGAAACCTCTAGACCAACATCTGACAGAGTAGGCACTCTGCTTCTCCTCTTGTGACTTTGTGAAAATTTCAACTTCTCTATATCTTAAAAAAAAAAATTCTTATCTATAAAAGTGGTGAATGAATACATTTTTTCATGAAATCTAATCAACAGACAATGATAGCTTATTGAACACTTATTATTTGCAAGACTATTTTGTCCTACCATATTTTTAAACTAACAACACTGAGAGAGGAATTGAGAAGTAACAGCAGATGAGAAGTGAAAAGCGTCAGAGAGTAGGGCTGAAGTTTCCCATTCAAGCTGTCATGCCAGCTGTTCTAATGAGTGCATTGACCGTCAAAAGCCTAGATTCTTGCCTCAAATTATGAACTTGACAATCTTTTCTTAAACCCTTTCTTCCATCTGGTAATTCAGTCTGTTTTGGAGATACACATTTTTTTTTCTCCAGCTTTTGATTAGACATTTTTGGTATCAGAACTCTGCCTGTTTTAAAGTTTAACTTACTAGCTTTTGGTCCTCTTGATGCAGTCTAAAAAATACGTGTCCAAAGCCATGAATTTATTAACATTGGAGGGCTACTGATTCAGAGACGCAATGGAGAGCTAGATTGTCAGTTGTCTTTGTGAAATAAACATAGAATCTCTGATTCAAAAACTCGTATTTGCAAATGGGAACCAGATAAGCTTTTCTGTGTTTGACTAAGCATCCTGGGATATAGACAAAGTATATGAATATCAAAATGTGGTAGTTTAACTAGGTTAGTCTATATTGACCATGATGATGAAGATAAGTCCTAGATTTTGAAGTAAATTAGAACTGGGTAAAACTGACACTCCCATCTAGAAACCTTGTTACACTGAGCAAGTTTAATTGATTTCTGAGGCTCATAGTTTCCTCATTAGGAAGTAGGAATAATATTTACTGTAGAGGTTTTTTGATCTGGCTTAAATTAAGATAATGTGTAAACCCTACTGCACAAAGTGCTTTCATGAAGTTGGATACATAGTTGCTAATTTTGTTAGAAATATAGATGATATTAAAAATGTAAACATAGTTAGGATCAGCAAATATATCTCTAAGGAGAAAAAGAAAGGTTAGGAGTTAGAAATTAAGGAAACAAAAAATGTAAAATTGGGACGAAAACTTGTAGAAAAATAGTCTTTGAATGATTTTACTGTGAACATGTTTTCTCAATGATCTTTTAAAAAGTCAATAATCTGAATGCAAATAATTAAGATTTGAAGATGATCCAGACAAACTTATTAATGTTTTGTGTTAGAATGTAAGTTTGATTTATTGTCTTTTTTTCAAGATCTGTTTAAATTTGTACCAGATCTGAAATCACTGCTTGATACCGGAACTTTAGCCCAAACTATAAAAAATTTTAACTTAAGCCCTTTGTGAATGAATGGCTGTGATTAGCATGTCTGCAGAGGTTCAAGAAATGGAGTAATAGAGTTGGAAACAAAATATGCAAGAGAAATGTATTGGACTGTGTGGAGAAATTTTGAAAGATTGCATTTCTTTAACACTATGCCCAAGCCTTAATGAAAACCTGGTGACTACAGAAATAATCAGTTTAACAGGCTGTATTTCTCTTTTTTCACCCATTTCATCCAACTTAACAGAGGTTAAAGCGTCTGCCTGCAATGCGGGAGAGCTGGGTTCGACCCCTGGGTCAGGAAGATCACCTGGAGAAGGAAATGGCAACCCACTCCAGTATTCTTGCCTAGAGAATCCCATGGATGGAGGAGCCTGGTGGGCCACAGTCCACAGGGTTGCAAAGTTGGACATGACTGAACAACTTCACTTACACTTTTCACTTTAACATTTAACACACTATATTCAAGAATTATTGAGATCCCATACAGTCCCATGCAGACACATTTTTTTTTTCTAATTGTAATGTTGATATTCAGCTGCTCAGTCATATCTGATTCTTTGCGACCCCATGGACTGCAGCACACCAGGCTTTCCTGTCCTTCACCATCTCTCGACTCATGTCCATGGACTCAGTGATGCCATCCAACCATCTTGGCCTCTGTTGTTCCCTTCTCCTCTTGCCTTCAGTCTTTCCCAGCATCTGGTTTTTTTTCCAGTGAGTCAGTTCTTTGCATGAGGTGGCCAAAGTATTGGAGCTTGAGCTTGAGCTTCAGTGTCAAGGCCTTCTAATCAATGTCCAGGCCTTCCAATGAATATTTCCTTTAGGATTGACTAGTTCGATCTTCTTGCAGTCCAAGGGATTCTCAAGAGTCTTCTCCAACACCACGGATCTGAAACATCAATTCTTCAGCACTCAGTTTTTTTTATGGTCTGACTCTCACAACCATACATGACTACTGGAAAAACCATAGCTTTGACTAGATGGACATTTGTTGACAAAGTAATGTCTCTGCTTTTTAATATGCTGTTTGTCATAGCTTTTCTTCCAAGGAGCAAATGTCTTAATTTCATGGCTTCAGTCACCATCTGCAGTGATTTTGAAGCCCAAGGAAATAAAGTTTGTTACTGTTTTCATTGTTTCCCTATCTATTAGCCATGGAGTGATCGGGCCAGACGCCATGATCATTGTTTTTTGAATGGTGAGTTTTAAGCCAGCTTTTTCACTCTCCTTTTTCACCTTCATCAAGACGCTCTTTAGTTCTTTGCTTTCTGTCATAAGGGTGGTGTCATCTGCATATCTGAGGTTATTGATATTTCTCCCTGCAATCTTGATTCCAGCTTGTGCTTCATCCAGCCTGGCATTTCATATGATGTACACTGCAAATAAGTTATATAAGCACAGTGACAATATACATCTTTGATGTACTCCTTTATCAAATTAGAATCAGTCCATTGTTCCTTCTGGTTCTAACTGTTGCTTCTTGACCTACATACAGGTTTCTCAGGAGGTAGGTAAGGTGGTCTGGTAATCCTATCTCTTTAAGATTTTTTCCAGAGTTTATTGTGATCCACACAGTTAAAGGCTTTAGCATAGTCATTGAAGATAAGTACATGTTTTTCTGGAATTATCTTGCTCTTTCTGTGATCCAGTGGATGTTGGCTATTTTATATCTGGTTCCCCTGCCTTTTCTAAATCAGCCTTTGAACATTTGGAAGTTCTCGGTTCATATACTACTGAAGAAAGCAAATTTCTTTTCACTTGGAGAATTTTGAGCGTTATATTGCTAGTATGTGAGATGAGTGCAATTATGCAGTAATTTGAACATTCTTTGGCATTGCCTTTCTTTGGGTTTGGAATGAAACCTGACCTTTTCCAGTCTTGTGGCCACTGCTGAGTTTTCTAGATTTGCTGGCTTATTGAGTGCAGCACTTTTACGGGGTCATCTTTTCAGGATTTGAAATAGCTCAGCTGGAATTCAATCACATTCACTTGTTCTGTTTGTAGTGATGCTTCCAAGGCCCACTTCATTTTGCACTCCAGGATGTCTGCCTCTAGGTGAGTGATCACACCTTTGTGGTTATCTAGGTCATGAAGATCTTTTTTGTATAGTTCTTCTGCCTATTCTTGCCACCTCTTCTTAATACTTTTTGCTTCAGTTAAGTCCATACCATTTCTGTCCTTTATTGAGCCCATCTTTGCTTGAAATATAACCTTGATATCTCTAATGTTCTTGTAGAGATCTCTAGTCTTTCTCATTCTGTTGTTTTCCTCTATTTCTTTGTATTGTTCACTTAGGAAAGCTTTCTTATTTATCTTTGCTATTCTTTGGAACTCTGCATTCAAATGGGTATATCTTTCTTTTTCTCCTTTGCCTTCTCTTCTTTTCTCAGCTATTTGTAAGACCTCCTCAGATAACCATTTTGCCTTTTTGCATTTCTTTTTCTTGGGGATGGTTTTGATCACCACCTCCTGTACAATGTTGTGAACCTCTGTCCATAGTTCTTCAGGCACTCTGTCTATCAGAGTCTATCTGGCTGATCCCTTGAATCTATTTGTCACTTCCGCTGTAAAATTGTAAGGGATTTGATTTAGATCCTAGACAGCATATTAAAAAAGAGACATTACTGGCAAAAGTCCATCTAGTCAAAGCTGTGGTTTTTCCAGTAGTCATGTATCAGTGTGAGAGATGGACCATAAGAAATGCTGAGTCCTGAAGTATTGATGCTTTTGAGCCACGGTGTTGGAGAAGACTCTTGAGAGTCCCTTGTACTGCAAGGAGATCAAGCCAGTCAATCCTAAAGGAAATCAGTCCTGAATATTCATTGGAAGGACTGATGCTAAAGCTGAAGCTCTAGTACTTTGGCCACCTGATGCAAAGAACTGACTCACTGGAAATGACCCTGATGCTAGGAAAGATTGAAGGCAGAAGAAGGGGAAGACAGAAGATGAGATGGTTGAATCACCAACTCTATGGACATGGGTTTGAGAAAGCTCTGGGAGTTGGAGATGAACAGGGAAGACTGGCGTACTTCAGTCCAGTTCAGTTCAGTTCAGTTGCTCAGTCATGTCCAACTCTTTGCAACCCCATGAACCGCAGCGNATGAGATGGTTGAATCACCAACTCTATGGACATGGGTTTGAGAAAGCTCTGGGAGTTGGAGATGAACAGGGAAGACTGGCGTACTTCAGTCCAGTTCAGTTCAGTTCAGTTGCTCAGTCATGTCCAACTCTTTGCAACCCCATGAACCGCAGCGCGCCAGGCCTCCCTGTCCATCACCAACTGCTGGAGTCTACCCAAACCCATGTCCATTGAGTCGGTGATGCCATCCAACCATCTCATCCGCTGTCGTCCCCGTCTCTTCCTGCCCTCAACCTTTCCCAGCTTTAGGGTCTTTTCAAATGAATCAGCTCTTTGCATGACATGGCCAAATTATTGGAGTTTCAGCTTCAACATCAGTCCTTCCAATGAACACCCAGGACTGATCTGATGGACTCATTGGATCTCCTTGCAGTCCAAGGGACTCTTAAGAGTCTTCTCCAACACCACAGTTCAAAAGCATCAATNCAAGAGCCTTAAATGCATCTATGACCTCATGATTTCACTTTCATTGAGATACCCCAAATTGTAGCAACAGATTATGCACAAAGACGTCCATTACCGCTATGTTTATAAAATACGAGACAATCTAAATTTCTGCAGTAGGAATCTGGTGAAGTGAATTATGGTACAGTTGGCTGAGTATTATCCTCTCATTAAACTATGTTTATAAAAACCTTCTGTCTCATTTGCTTATGGAAAAATGCATAGAAAAAAGACTGGAAAAGCAGGTGTCTAAATGTCAACACAAGCTAGTGGATTATGGGTGATTTTTTTTTTCTCTTCTCCCATTTTTTATTTTCGTGTCTTCCACATTTTCTCCAATGTGCATATCTACTTCAATAATCAGGAAAAAATAAAAAATGAAAAAGTTAAAGAAGAAAGTGAGCCACGTGGAAGAGCACTCACGAGAAGGCCCTTTTCTGATTAGCGGCCGCTCTCTGGAGTCTCCCTCAGATGCCTCTTCAGAGAGTCTTTTTCATCTGTGATGTGGAAATTAAAAATTCATTGTTATAAAAAATACATCTCCCTTGTCAGCCACCTGTGAGCTCTACCTCTATAAACACAAACACATACACAGCCCAGAGAAACTCCACGCCGGCTCCTATGAATTATACACTGACCAGGGCGCGTGAGAGGCGTGTGCTCAGGAGAGAGAGGCTAGACCCCCAGCTCTTGGTTCAAATCCTGGCCCCACGGCTGCTGCCCCAACATACAATTGGGGAGCTGGCAGCCCACGCCTCTGCCGGGTGCAGACGGCTGGACGCACACCAAGAGTCTCCTGGGCACNAGCCCATCTTTGCATGAAATGTTCCCTTAGTATCTCTAATTTTCTTGAAGAGATCTCTAGTCTTTCCCATTCTGTTCTTTTGCTCTATTTCTTTGCATTGATCACTGAAGAAGGCTTTCTTATCTCTTCTTGCTCTTCTTTGGAACTCTGTATTCAGATGCTTATATCTTTCCTTTTCTCCTTTGCTTTTTGCCTCTCTTTTTTTCACAGCTATTTGTAAGGCCTCCCCAGAGAGCCATTTTGCTTTTTTGCATTTCTTTTCCATGGGGATGGTCTTGATCCCTGTCTCCTGCACAATGTCACGAACTTCATTTTATAGTTCATCAGGCTCTCTATCAGATCTAAGCCCTTAAATCTATTTCTCATTTGCACTGTATAATCATAAGGGATTTGGTTTAGGTCATACCTGAATGGTCTAGCGGTTTCCCCTATTTTCTTCAGTTTAAGTCTGAATTGGGTAATAAGGAGTTCATGATCTGAGCCACAGTCAGGTCCTGGTCTTGTTTTTGTTGACAGTATAGAGCTTCTCCATCTTTGGCTGCAAAGAATATAATCAATCTGATTTCGGTGTTGACCATCTGGTGATGTCCATATGTAGAGTCTTCTCTTGTGTTGTTGGAAGAGGGTGTTTTCTATGACCAGTGAATTTTCTTGGCAAAACTCTATCAGTCTTTGCCTTGCTTCATTCTGCATTCCAAGGCCAAATTTGCCTGTTACTCCAGGTGTTTCAAACTCTCTGCAACCCCATGGACTGTAGACCAGCAGGCTCCTCTGTGCATGGGATTTCCCAGTCAAGAATATTGGAGTGGGTTGCCATTCCCTTCTCCAGGGAATCTCTCTGAACCAGGGATCAAACTTGAGTCTCCTGCATTGCAGGCAGATTCTCCACCATCTGAACCATGAGGAAAGCCAATAAACAGGAAAGATTGATCTGAAGATCCACAAGTATGACACCCTGGGATTCACTATGTATCTCTTAGAGTCCAGTACAACCATATCACCCTCTCAAGGTGGCCTTGAGATAGAACAATGCCTCGGCTCACATGCACATCCAGGGCGAGCTGGTAGAATCCAACTGCAGGGCCTCCAAGCTCATTCTGTCACCCGTGTTGTCCACCACCAACCCCTGGCGCTTAGACCACCTGGATTCTGAGATCAAGCCCTAAGCCTTTGGAGTGGGAGCACTGATTTAAAGAACGTAGACTACCAGATAACTAATCATAGGGAGTATCAAATAGTGAGAACTCACACAAAGGAAACCACTTGAATCCAAGACTCAGCATCACCCAACCACCAGTAGCACCCTGTGTAGGACACATCATTTAAACAACAAACAAAATAAAAATACAAACCCAAATATGAGCAGACAAGATTACCACCTCACTCAGCCTTGCCCATCACAGGATAAACAACAACAACAACTAAAAACTCAGCACAAATCTCACCTTATACAAAATGACTGAGCCAAACTTAGGAGGGCAGAAACCAAAAGGAAGAAAGAATTCAGCCTTGAAGCCTGGGAAAAGGAGACTTCAAACACAATAAGTTAAAAAAATAAATAAATAATGAAAAGGCAGAGAAATACTATACAAATGAAAGAACAATTTAGAAACAGTGCAGTCCGAATACATGAAGAGGAAATAGGCAAACTACCTGAAAAATAATTCAGAATAATGATAGTAAAGATGATCAGAAACCTTTAACACAAAATGGAGAAATTACAAGAATCAGTTAACAAAGACCTAGAATAATCAAAGAATAAACATACAGAGACAAACAACACAATTACTGAAATTAAAAATACTCTGGAAAGAATCAATAGCAGAATATGTGAAGGAGAAGAATGAATCAGTGAGATGAAAGATAAAATGGTGGGAATAACTTATGAATAGCAGAATAAAGTTTAAAAAAAAACTGAGGACAGTCTCAGAGACCTCTAGGACCATATCAGATGCACCAACATTAGAATTATAGGGGTCCCAGAAGAAGAAGAGAAAAAAAAAAGAATATAAGAAAATTTTTCAAGAGATTATAATAGAAAATTTCCCCAATATGGAAAAGTCCAAGGTGAAACACTACAAGACACATACTAATCAAACTAAACACAAAGAATGAATATTAAAAGCAGCAAGGGAAAAGCAACAAGTAACATACAAGGAAAACCCCATATGTTTGACAGCTAATCATTCAGCAGAAACTCTGCAGGCAAGAAGAGAATGACAGGAAATATTTAAGTACTGAAAGGGAAAAATCTACAACCATGATTACTGTATCCAACAAGGATCTCATTCAAAACTGATGGAGAAATTTTTCTCAGACAAGCAAAAATTAAGTGAATTCAGTGCCACCAAACCAGCTTTACAGAAAATGTTAAACAGACTTAAACAGTCAAGAAATATAAGAGAAGGGAAAATATCTACAGAATTAAACACCAAGTAATTAATAAAATGATAATGGGAACATATATATCAATAATTATGTTAAATGTAAATGGATTAAATGCTCTAACCAAAAGACACAGACTGGCTGAATGGATGCAAAAAGAAGACCCATATATATGCTGTCTATAAGAAACACACTTCAGACCTAAAAGACCTATAGACTGAAAGTTAGAGGATAGAAAAATATATTTGATGCAAATGGGGAGAGAAAGAAAGCTGGAGTAGCAATCCTCTTATCAGACAAAATAGTTCTTAAAATAAAGAAGATTACAAGAGACAAGGAAGGACAATACATAATGATCAAGGATCAATCCAAGAGGAAGACAACATTGTAAATATCTATGCACTCAACATAGAAGCACCTTAATACATAAGACAAACACTAACAGACATAAAAGGAGAAATTAACAGTAACACAATAATAGTAGGAGATTTTAACACTCAATCACACCAATGAGGATCATCAAAACAGATAATTAATAATGAAACACAAGTCTTAAATGATACATTAGATGAGATGGATCTCATTGATATCTTCAGGACATTCNCTGGATGGCACCACCGACTTGATGGACATGACTTTGAGTGAACTCTGGGAGTTGGTGATGGACAGGGAGGCCTGGTGTGCTGTGATTCATGGGGTTGCAAAGTCAAACACAACTGAGCAACTTAACTAAACTGAAGACTTATAAGCTTATAAGCTTATAAACTTTGGATGATGATTACGGTGAGAAAAATTAGAATTTTCATGAGCATCATAACCATTTTAATTGTGAAACTTTGCCAACCATATTCTTATCTGTGTACTGTTTGTATGTTTTCATTGAGTTTTTTTGTCGTTCAGTAGCTATGTCATGCCCGACTCTTTGCAACCCCATGAACTACAGCACGCCAGGCTTTCTTGTCCTTCATTATTTCCAGAAGCTTGCTCAAACTCATGTCCATTGAGTCAGTGATGCCATCCAGCTATCCCATCCCCTGTCACTCCCTTCTCTGGCCCTCAGTCTTTTTCAGCTTCAGAGTTATTTTTCCCAATGAGTTGATTCTTTGCATCAGGTGGCCAAGGTATTGAAGTTTCATCTTCAACATTAGTCCTTCCAATGAATATTCAGGTTTGATTTCCTTTAGGATTGATTGGTTTGCTCTCCTAGTCCAAAGGATTCTCAAGAGTCTTTTCTAGCATCACAATTTGAAAGCATCAGTTCTTCAGTGCTCAGCCTTTTTTATGGTCCAGCTCTCACATCCATACATGACTATTGGAAAAAACCATAGCTTTGACTATTCAGACACTTGTTGGGAAAGTGATGTGTCTGCTTTTTAATATGCTCTCTAGGTTGGTCACAGCTTTTCTTCCAAGGAGCAAGTGTCCTTTAATTTCATGCTGCAGTCACCATCTGCAGTAATTTTGGAGCCCAAGAAAATAAAATCTGCCACTGTTACCACTTTTTCCCCATCTTCTTGGCATGAAGTGATGGGACTGGATGCCATGATCTTAGTTTTTTGGATATTGAGTTTTAAGCCAGATTTTTCACTCTCCTCTTTCACCTTCTTCAAGAGGCTATTAATTCCTCTTTGCTTCCTGCTATTAGTTAAAGTTGTAAATTAGATGATCTAAAATAGTTTATCATTCAACTGTTTTTAGCTACAGTGAAGACTTTTTTTGAGCTCTACATATTGAGAGTTTTTTCTAAACTCTGAAAATCTCTGAAGGATTTCTGAAATAATGCATCTTTACGTGATTCTGATTTTGAAATATGGCTGTTGTAGCGAAATGGGCCAGGGATCATACTCTTATTTGTTTTGGTAATTTAAGACATGTGGAATGTTGGAATAGCTACAAGTTCTTTAATGTTGGGATGTAACTGGATTGTAAAATTGCTGTGGGGTGGTAGCTTCTGAGGATAGAAAGATGAATCACTAGTTATTTCTTCAAAGATGACAGTCTAGTAGGAACTCTAATAGTAAGCAAATAATTATAATGAGATGTGTTGAAGGTAGTAAAAACGTGATGCACACTTGCTGCTATGGTATCATCAAAAGAGATACCAACTTCTTCTGGGACACATGCCATGAAGATGCTGCAGAGAGCTGGAAGAAAGCGAAAATTTTGAGCAGAGGAAAAAACATGGAACAAATCAAATGTAAGAGGACATTAATGTTAGTCACCTAATCTTGTCCGATTCTTTGCAACCCCATGGACTGTAGCACGCCAGACTCCTTTGCCATGGAATTCTTCAGGCGAGAATACTGATGTGGGTAGTTATTTCCTAGTCCAGGGGAATCTTCCCGACCCAGGGATCAAACACAAGTCTTCTGCATTGCAGGCAGATTCTTTAGCATGTGAGCCACCAGAGGATAGTATGACTCTTTTCAACTGTAAGAATATAAAGATAGGATAACACAGACAAGTAAGTTGGATATGCAGTAGGTCTGACAGTAGTGTATCCTAAGTATATATGAGTAAGTTTGGAACTTACTTCAATAATAGGAAACCATTCATTGCTTTTTTGCAAGGAATGATATGATCCTGAGTTTTAGGAGAATCACTAGCACAGTCTTCGGGAGAAGGCAGAGATAGATTTAGTGAGAATTGGTCTGAGACAAGGCTGCCATAGTAACACTTGAGATGATGGTCAGCAGAATCCAGGGATAAGCAGGCATAGAATTAACAGGGGGGAGTGACATGGAGAGGTTTGTAGGAGTTTGAATCTGCTCACCCAGCAATTGGAAGTTGGCCCTGAAAAGGCTGAAGGAGGCGAGGGACCTTGAGCTGGGGATAAAGATGGAAAGAGAAGAAAACACAGTTCTGACATTATCTTTGAATACTTTTAATGTATGAGGATACTATTTGTAATGTATTTAATTCTCTCCATATCCCCTGGAGGTATTACTATCTGGAATTGATGGATGATGAAGCTGTTTCAGGGAGGTCACATAGTTGACCTCAGATCACAAAACTGGAAGTGCTGGAATTTGGAATTGAATCTAGGCCTATCTGACCCTAAAGCTCAACTCAGTTCCTTTGGACAACTATAACTGAAGTGATGGGTATACAGGAAAATGTTCCATTTGCGTACACAGGAAAAATGAGTATACAGGAAGAATGTATAGACAGAGAAGGGGTGATGGCTAGGTGGTTTCCTGTGCTCAAACAGAATTTCCTGACCCTCTCCTTGTTCGTTTCCCATCTTTTGTTCACCCAGCAGCAAGATCGGGCATTTCAAAATGTAGATCAGTTTGTCAACCTTCTGCTCAGAACCATCTTCCTTGTCAATCAAAATATAGTCCACACTACTGCAGTTCAGAGGGCGGCCATGGCTCTGCCACAGGCTTCCTCTCTGATTTTTTCATCTATCGCCTTCCCCAGGCCACACTGCCAGCCAAAGCCAAGTATGCTGTCTTTCTGGACCATTCCATTGACTGCCTGCTTGCAACACTTGCCCAGCTGATCTCTGTTACTCGATCAGAGAGACTTTCCCCAGCCAACCTGTCTGAAATAGCACCTTCCATTATCATATTCTGCTTCTTCACTGTTTTTCTGCATCAAAGGTTTCATCACTGGATGTATTAATCTTGTTTATTTGCTTCATGTTAACTGCCCCTCAAATCTCTGCTCATGCCCAAACTTCATGAAGATAGAGAGGTTTTTTTTTTTTTTTTTTTTTGTCCACTCCTGTGTCCCTAAGATCTAGAATATAGTAAATGCCCAACAAATATTTGGATGAGTGCATACAGCCAGATTGACTTTTAAAATCAAGCAAGTCAGATCATCTCCCCACTCCCCAGACCCTATTTAACCCTGCTACTTTAGTAGTCTCCCATTACTGTCAGAATAAAATCCAGACTCTTTCCCATGCCCTCCAAGGCCTTCAGTGGTCTAGACCTTGGCTGAAACCAACCACTAGTCTTGCCTTTCCTCCCTGGTTGATGACATTCCAGCCACTCTGGCCTTCTTTTCTCCCTGGAACTCGCTAAGCTCATTTCTTCCTCTCGCTGCTCACTCTGCCAGCCACTCCTTCTACCTGGCCGGCTCCTTTTGACCTTTCAGATCGTTGCTCAAGTATTGCTTCTGCAAAATAGCCTCTCAAGAAACAGCCCTCCCAATGCTCGTCCCTCCACCCAGCTCTTCCCACGACTCTGCTAACTGTAATCATTGTGACTGTCACTGACTAAGCAATCGTGCTCATTTATCTACTTATTATTATTCTCTCTCTCAAGCTGGGATATAAATTTAATTAGGGTGGAGGCTTTTTCTGTTTTATTTGCTGTCATAATCCCAGCATCTGAAATGGAGGGCTTTGATTATCTTAAAAGCCCAATACTTACAGGGTAAATGAATGAAATACTTCTGCCCCTCCTGTGAAGGTGGCTCACTGCTACTGGGAATCCTCTTTTGGTGACAACACAGTTTAAATAAATGCTAAAACTTCTAAGAAGGATGAAGGTTATACAGTTGGAACATTCAGTAATGAGACTACCTTTCAAACTGGCTCATGAAATTCTAGTACATTATAGAGATTCTGTTTGCAAACTCTTAGGAACCCAAGTCTCTCAGACTGTCAGAATGTTGTAACTTTATTTTTAGTTGTTGCCAAAAGCATTTGACTGGATTAGATTGCTACTTCCTCAAGGAGACTAAGTACTGTATTCCCTATTGTAACCCCTATACCTTATCTAGAGCAGATGAAGAGGTTCAATAAATGTTGATCAATGGTAATTTTTTTTTAATTTTATATTAAAAAATTTGGAATTTCCTATAAAGTATTTCCAGTGTTTTTAGGTTTTAGAACTGTACCTACCCCTCGACTCCACCCCCACCATCTCTAGGAAGCTTAAGTTTTAAGAAATATTTTGTTACTGACAAACTGTAGAAGAGGAATGAAGGAATGCTATCCTATACTAAATTTAAATTCTGTCCACCAGGCTGGAGAAACAGAGGGAACCTGTAATCATTTATTCACTGACTGTTAACTCCCTGTTTGGATGAGGTTGGGGTGGAGGCTCTGTGGCCCAGCATCCCTCTTTACTCCTATTTTCTTTCTGATAAAACGTCCAGTGTTCCATGTGGCTCCAAAAGTTTTGGTTAGGGGATTAAAAAAGCGAGCAGCAGGTAGCTGTGACGCAGGTTTTGCAGAGTCACTGGGCTGCACACACCTTAAGCCAACATAACCAGTGAAAGGTAGCAGTGTTTGAACTGAATCTGTGCTTTTTCGATGGAGCAGTACCTTTTCAATAAAAGCACGTTTATACCAACTCCTTAAGAAGTTTAGACTGGAGGGCTGTCTCCAGAAACTTGCCCCGCTTCTGCCAAGCCCCATTTGTTTGTCTTGGCAGCCTGGCTGTGTCTGCTTGGCTGGTGCTAATGCTGGGATGTTAAATTGATGAAACACAGAGCTCTTGATCCTTTTCAGTGAGGCTTCTATTTGGTTAATGACAGGGTAGAGTTCTTTGCTGCTAGCCACCTGTAACAGGCCAAGTTGAAAAAAAAAATAGATTCAGAGNTCCACTCCTGTGTCCCTAAGATCTAGAATATAGTAAATGCCCAACAAATATTTGGATGAGTGCATACAGCCAGATTGACTTTTAAAATCAAGCAAGTCAGATCATCTCCCCACTCCCCAGACCCTATTTAACCCTGCTACTTTAGTAGTCTCCCATTACTGTCAGAATAAAATCCAGACTCTTTCCCATGCCCTCCAAGGCCTTCAGTGGTCTAGACCTTGGCTGAAACCAACCACTAGTCTTGCCTTTCCTCCCTGGTTGATGACATTCCAGCCACTCTGGCCTTTTTTTCTCCCTGGAACTCGCTAAGCTCATTTCTTCCTCTCGCTGCTCACTCTGCCAGCCACTCCTTCTACCTGGCCGGCTCCTTTTGACCTTTCAGATCGTTGCTCAAGTATTGCTTCTGCAAAATAGCCTCTCAAGAAACAGCCCTCCCAGTGCTCGTCCCTCCACCCAGCTCTTCCCACGACTCTGCTAACTGTAATCATTGTGACTGTCACTGACTAAGCAATCGTGCTCATTTATCTACTTATTATTATTCTCTCTCTCAAGCTGGGATATAAATTTAATTAGGGTGGAGGCTTTTTCTGTTTTATTTGCTGTCATAATCCCAGCATCTGAAATGGAGGGCTTTGATTCTCTTAAAAGCCCAATACTTACAGGGTAAATGAATGAAATACTTCTGCCCCTCCTGTGAAGGTGGCTCACTGCTACTGGGAATCCTCTTTTAGTGACAACACAGTTTAAATAAATGCTAAAACTTCTAAGAAGGATGAAGGTTATACAGTTGGAACATTCAGTAATGAGACTACCTTTCAAAATGGCTCATGAAATTCTAGTACATTATAGAGATTCTGTTTGCAAACTCTTAGGAACCCAAGTCTCTCAGACTGTCAGAATGTTGTAACTTTATTTTTAGTTGTTGCCAAAAGCATTTGACTGGATTAGATTGCTACTTCCTCAAGGAGACTAAGTACTGTATTCCCTATTGTAACCCCTATACCTTATCTAGAGCAGATGAAGAGGTTCAATAAATGTTGATCAATGGTAATTTTTTTTTAATTTTATATTAAAAAATTTGGAATTTCCTATAAAGTATTTCCAGTGTTTTTAGGTTTTAGAACTGTACCTACCCCTCGACTCCACCCCCACCATCTCTAGGAAGCTTAAGTTTTAAGAAATATTTTGTTACTGACAAACTGTAGAAGAGGAATGAAGGAATGCTATCCTATACTAAATTTAAATTCTGTCCACCAGGCTGGAGAAACAGAGGGAACCTGTAATCATTTATTCACTGACTGTTAACTCCCTGTTTGGATGAGGTTGGGGTGGAGGCTCTGTGGCCCAGCATCCCTCTTTACTCCTATTTTCTTTCTGATAAAACGTCCAGTGTTCCATGTGGCTCCAAAAGTTTTGGTTAGGGGATTAAAAAAGCGAGCAGCAGGTAGCTGTGACGCAGGTTTTGCAGAGTCACTGGGCTGCACACACCTTAAGCCAACATAACCAGTGAAAGGTAGCAGTGTTTGAACTGAATCTGTGCTTTTTCGATGGAGCAGTACCTTTTCAATAAAAGCACGTTTATACCAACTCCTTAAGAAGTTTAGACTGGAGGGCTGTCTCCAGAAACTTGCCCCGCTTCTGCCAAGCCCCATTTGTTTGTCTTGGCAGCCTGGCTGTGTCTACTTGGCTGGTGCTAATGCTGGGATGTTAAATTGATGAAACACAGAGCTCTTGATCCTTTTCAGTGAGGCTTCTATTTGGTTAATGACAGGGTAGAGTTCTTTGCTGCTAGCCACCTGTAACAGGCCAAGTTGAAAAAAAAAATAGATTCAGAGATGTGGAAGAGGAAATTTTTCTTAAAAAAAAAAACCCACCAAACACTTCATTTTTTTTGTTGTTGTTTGTCTGTTTTACTATCCAAAATAGATTTTAAAACACTGAAAAAGAAAGTAAGAAAAAAAATCACCTATATTCCATCACTATTTTTGGACAGAGGCTATGGAGAATGGATGCTCTTGTAGTTAGAGATTTGAGAAGCTGTGACAAGAGAGTTTGTTAGAATAATTAACCGTGCCCTTTGTGATGGCTTTTGTCCTACTCTTTCTTTGGTCTTGATAGGATGCTTTTGTTCAAATGATCGTGAAATATGATGCTACTTGGTGTAAATATTCGAGCATAGGTAACCTGACAAACACATGGAAGGGTTTGGCTTTTAGACAATTTGGGCACTTCAGAGCCGCAGACCCACTGTACTTGTGTAGAATGCACTCTTGTTTGTTTGGCATGCTTGGGGTTTGACTGCCCTCCGTCTTCATGACTATTAATTATTCCAAAAGCCATGGGCCATAACTAGACTTTTTAGAGCCAACAACACAGAAAGGAAGCAAAAATAAATCATCTCTCTGGTTTGTTTCTCAAGAGGGATTTTTAATATTGCTTAAGTTGTTACAGGTGTTGATGGTCCTCTGAGGCTGGTGACCTTATCAGTCCCTCACTCTCCTCAGGATTTTGCTCAAACTTTCCACCTCTCAGGAGAGTCAAAACAGCAGCCACCCAGTTAAAGTCACTCTTTAATGACTTCCTTGCTTTATTTTTTTCATAGCTGTTATCATGATATGGAATTTTACATATATATATATATGTGTGTATGTACCTCCTCAACTGCAGTGCAGGCTCTATGAGGACATACATTATTTTTTATTCATTTCTTAACCTTCAGCGCACAAAAGAGAATACAGGATACAGTAAGTTCATGATAAATATGTGTTGAATGACTGTATAAATAAGAAATGGAAAGAAACAATAAAGGATAATACAGAGAAAGAAAATAAGGACTGTTTCGCAGATAATATCATTCGATATGTCACTAGTTCAACCAGGATAGGACAGTCTATCAACCTTGCACATGAGAAGTGATTTATTAATAGTACATTTAATGAAACTTGGAGTAAAAGCTGAATTGCATGTAGCAAACATAACATTTAGTCCAAGTAGCTGAAATTAGCCAAAGATCAGGGAATATGAAAACATTTTGTGGCATGGTTGAACTGAAGGGTTGAGCAGAGAAGTTAGATTTGTTGGAATAAAGATGTTAAAAGAGCATGAATTTGGAACTTTTATCATTGGTCGTAAGAGTACATTTAAAATTCACCTGCTTATAAGACCCTCTCTTTTTAAAGGGGGTAAGTTTGTCAGTTTGAGAGTCTCTATAAGTTGCTTATACCTGTTCTCTGAGTATAGCAGCATTTTATGGTGCTGCTGTAGCAGATGTTCCCACAAACAGCTGGAACTGACAGAAGAAAAATTCTCCTGTCCACTAAAGAAAAAAATGTTTAAAGGGGACATTTGATGAATAACAGATGGCATGAGAAGTAGCCTGTCAAATTAAGACTGGTGATAATGAATTAATGAGCATCCTATAATTAACTTCCACTTCAGGCCCTCTTTTTATATGATTCAGATCATTGCATTCTGTATTTTCTTTCCATATCTTTATGTATTAACTTTTGCCATGAAGATTTATCTGTTTTGTTTTGCTGTCTTCCTAAAGATTGTATTGTATTTCATCAAATTGATATGTTAGAGTGAGACTATATTGAGAACAAGGCTCTAAAAATTATATTGTAGTTCATCAAATGGATAGGTTACAATGAGACTGTATTGAGAGCAAGGCTCTTCTTATGTTAGCTGTTCGCCTGGCAGGTAGGACATAATCTGTGACTGTTGATTTTAATTGAATATTCCAAATATATTTAGCCTTTGCATTATGACAGGACATTTAGCTACTTTGTGACTGTCTGAATGCATATGGTTGGTTTAATGATACTTTTGACTCACAGTCTTATAATGAATTCCCAAGGGAAATTTCTCAGTCAACATTTTTATATCTCTTGATTATGAATGTTATGATACTTTCCAAGTTTGAATATTCCTTTGATTTTATAAAATAAACAAAAGGTTTTTTTTAAACCTTATCTGGCATTAGTAGTGGCAATTTCTTCTTTCTAACACATTNAATTTCTCAGTCAAACAGTTTTATATCTCTTGATTATGAATGTTATGATACTTTCCAAGTTTGAATATTCCTTTGATTTTATAAAATAAACAAAAGGTTTTTTTTAAACCTTATCTGGCATTAGTAGTGGCAATTTCTTCTTTCTAACACATTTTTTTTTCTTTTTAATTAATTAATTTATTTATTTTTTAATTTGACTTTACAATACTCTATTGGGTTTGCCATACATAGACACATACATCAACACATTTTGACTAAAGGTATTCTTCAGATTTAGATACAGGTAACAACTTATTTTAATCTTTTTTTTTTTTTAAATTTTGAGCCTCTTTTTTGAAGAGTGATAGCATGTTTATAGCTTTTATTAATATATGATTTTGTTATAAATTATGCATCCCATTAATTTTTCAAGGAATTTAGAGATCTTTGAGCTTGAACCACTTACTATTATTGTTGCTATCTTAGTATCTTAAAAATCTTTCTCATGTGAGATCTCTAAAACTTTGGTGTCCTAAAACTCTTTTTTCTTCTCTCTGTCAGTTTTTTGAAATTCTGGTGGCTTTTGAAGTTGTTTCAAATTGTTAACACATACACACACATTCATACGATATGTGGTACATAATAACCATTCCTTCCACAGCTTGGTTACTTTATAGAGAAGTAGAATAAACTAGAAAATCCATCTTGAGCAGCTCTAGTAAACAAGAAAAGAAACCTCTGACTATGTAAGATGACCATATCTTGATTAAAAATTAGCTAATGGACAGTAAAAAAGAAATAAAAAAGGAGATACTCTTGATACTTAACTTTTTTTGGCTCTGTTTAAAAATTTAAGTTATTGGAATACTAAAATCTTCCCCTTTTAATATAGTTTTATGATAATAGTTTTGTTATTGATGTTAGGATGATAACTGTTAGTAATAATAAGTATAATTTGAGATTTTTATATGTGTAAGTCACTGGATTTCTTATTTTCTCATTGGGCCTATATTTATCCCCTTTTTACAGATGATGAAACTGAGACTTTGGGAAGTTAACTGTTTCTTAGAAGTGGACTCAGTGCTCAGACTTGGGTCTGTCCAGCTTTCAAACTCCGTGTCTTAATCATGATGCTCTGCTATGTATATTAGTTTTGATAATTTGCATTCATCCCTAAGTATTTATTTTCAAAAGTGTATGACCTTCTCAGAGTTGACATATTATGTAGATCAGTTCAGTTCAGTCGCTCAGTCGTGTCCGACTCTTTGTAACCCCATGAGCTGCAGCATGTCTGGCCTCCCTCTCCATCACCAACTCCTGGAGTTTACCCAAATTCATGTACATTGAGTCAGTGATGCCATCCAACCATCTCATCCTCTGCCGTCCCCTTCTCCTCCTGCCCTCCATCTTTCCCAGGATCAGGGTCTTTTCTAATGAGTCAGCTCTTCGCATCAGGTGACTAAAGTATTGGAGATTTAAAATTTTTATCCAATAGCTACAAAATTACTAGTTCTCTTTAAGCTTTATCCTCTGGTTTCAATCTGTTCTCTAGTCCTAGACTTCTTCCTTAAACAGAGTCCTCATCCTTTATCCAACTCCAGACTTAATCAAATTAGAATTGATCTTGGTCCTAAGCATTTGTAATACATTCATTCTCTAATAGTAGTTTTCATATTTATTTAATGTTTTGCAGTGTGTAAAACACCTCTGAAAAGTTAGAAGGTCTTTTTGTATACAAAGCTGTATTTCATTAGCATTTTTTCATTAATATTTTGTATGTTCTGCCAGTATTTGGCAACTGATGCCCTATGGGCAGTAAACAAACCGAGCTTGATAACATTGCGTCATTTGTAGTCACCAGTTTCCAATAGAATATTTAAGTGTTCTTTCAAAGTCCTTGTTACATTTAGCCCTACTGTTACTGAAAATGGGGTGGCATATATAAGCAGAAACCCTTTCTGGTATCTGGAGTTAGCCATTACATACCCATTTATAATCACAGTAATTATTTACTTTAGAAGTTCTTAACCTGGGACCATGGAGAGGGCTTCAGTGTATCTTAGAAAAGCCTAGAGTGTGAAAAGAAAAAAACGTGTCATAGGACCATTTTAAAAACAGTCATAGTTTTCATCATTCATTCAGTTATTCACTGAATTATCATCCACTCAAATTCCACAAAAGAAAACTAGATCCAGAGAAAGTTATAAAACATTCATATTCTCAAAACCCCTTCTGCATTTATTTAACCACCTACACCTCAGGGTCAGACCTTTTAAGATACGACGTTTTGACCATATGTTCTGTTCCTATTCTTTTGTTAATTTCCTTTGCTTAACTCTTAGTGTTTTTTGACTGCTGCTGTTTTTGTTTTTAAGGCAAGGAGGGCATGGACATTTGGTCTATGTTTGTTTTTAATTAACAGCATGATTCAGTTTGTCTCTAGTTGCGTAAGTGGCTGTATTTCAGAGAGACAGAGACAGAGAGAAGAGAGAGGGAGAGAGTGAGCTGTGGGATGTGGGCAGCAAGAAGGAGAGACTAATTAACTGTAATTTGGAGAATGTAGGATTCTAGGTGATTGCTGCTATTCAAACAGGATATTCGAGACCTGTTATTTCAGTGATGTACATTCTAATGATCTTAAACACAGTCCTATGATTCCCTCTTCAGTAAGAAAATTAATGTATCAGTTTTTTTTCTCCTCATCACCATGAAGACCACTCCCTCCACATCTGAATATTACCAGCGTTGCACTCACTCGATTAAGCTCCGCTCTCTTGTCGGTCTGGGACAGACTTCAGCCACTGAATGACTAAAGACACAGTCAGTCAGGGCCAAGGACTCCCTGTCATTTGTGATTCCTGACTCTTCACTTTGTATTCTGTCTCCCAAAGATGAATTACTGTCTTTACTCCAATTGTCTAACAGAGATAATGAGTTTGTTTCCTAAACAAAAAAGCAGAGAGATTATGAAAGAAGAACATGAAATGTGCTATACATTTTAAGGATAAATGTTGGTTTTGGATCAGTTTTTCTTGATTCTAAGAGAAGACTTAATTACTGTATAGTAATTAACCGTGGGATCTGTTTATCTTAGTCCTGCCATTCCTTAGCTGTGTCCTGTTTACAACTGAGTAAAATGAAATAATAGTGTGGCTCCAGGCTGGGGATAGAGCAGGCATGTGGGTAGCACATAGCAAGTCCTCAATAAATGTTTATTTATTGTTGACATGGAGACATCTTTTGATGTCTCCCACTTTTAGTGACTTATCTAGGAATGACTATATTCTGTTTAAAGTAAAACAACCACTTCTATTTAAAAGTAAAACAGCCAACAACCTGTATTAACTAATCCCAGAAGCATGTAATATCTAATTTGGAGCAACTCTCATTCCTCTCTACCTGCCTAGATACTAGATCACTGAACATTCCAAATTTATCAAAATTAAAATTGATTTTGTTCCTTTAGGTTGCAAATGAATTGAGTGTTACTACTGTTGTATATGTGTTTAAGGATTTTTCAGCCTGTAAAAGTAAATGATTTGCCTCTAATCTATACTATGTTCTGCCAGTTTCTAGTAAGTAACACCCATCGACAGTGAGCAAATAAAATTTACTCCCTCATGTAGGACATTTGGGTTATTAGAAAAAGCACTCATCATTTATTGATTTTTGTTGTTCATTATAAATATAGCACATCTTGATTTCATTTTGCATTTAGACGTGCCAAAAGAACTTGAGACATAAAAGAAAAAATGCTCATAACCCTACAACTCAAAGATCTTTATTATTTTCATCTTAGGTAATTTCCTCCCATGATTTTTTCTACCAATTGAAGACGGTTATCTTCCAATGCATGTCACTTTGAATATGTTCACTTGAGTAAGCTTCTCAAGAACTTTCTTCTGTTTTTTGATCCTTTGTAGTTCCTCGCTGTGTTGTTTTGGAGCGCTGCACAGGAAGCAGGCTGTTTAAAAGAGAACAAGTGTTGTTGTTGTTGTTGTTGAGTCATTAAGTCATGTCTAACTCTTTGCAACTCCATGGACTGCAGCACAACAGTTTCTACTTGTCCTTCACTATCGGCCGGAGTTTGCTCAAATTCATGTCCGTTGAGTTGGTGATGCTGTCCAACCATCTCGTCCTCTGCTGCTCTCTTCTTCTTTTGCCCTTGGTCTTTTCCAACATCAGTCTTTTCCAGTGAATCGGCTCTTTGCGTCAGGTGGCCAAAGTATTGGAGCTTCAGCATCCTTCCAATGAAGATTCAGGACTGATTTCCTTTAGGATTGACTGGTTTGATCTCCTGGCAGTCCAAGGGACTCTCAAGAATCTTCTCCAGCTCCACAATTCAAAAGCATCAATTCTTCAGCACTCAGATTTCTTTATGGTCCAACTCTCACATGTATACATGATCTTCGAGCTTCCCAGGTGGCTCAGTGGTAAAGAATAATCCTGCCAAGGCAGAGTCTGGAAGAGATGCAGGTTGGATCCCTGGGTTGGGAAGATCCCCTGGAGGAGGAAATGTCAACCCACTCCAGTTTTCTTGCCTGGAAAATTCCCATGGACAGAAGGACCTGGTGGGCTACAGTCCATGGTGTTGCAGAGTTGGACATGACTGAGCGCTAAGTTGCAGAACAAGTGAAGAAGCCAATATACAAGTATAAATAATGAACAAGCCATGCAAGAGGAGCCTACCATTTTTACAGCATGTATGTAGAAAATGCACATTTTCTCCCTAGTGCCTCTCCAGTGGTGGCTTAGCAGGAAAGATAGGGCTCATGAGGACATGAATACTGGTAGGGCTAAGTGAGTGCTTTTCTAAGTGAATTAACAGCATTTTCAGCAGATCTTTCTACTTCTAAAAATAATTTAAAATATATTTCCTTTTAGCTATAGGATATAACGGACCTTTAAGCAACTCCATAGAAATGTCTATGGACATTTCTGGTACAGCTTCTATTAGAGCTTGGTGGATTCAGGTTTTGTAGGGTGTGAAACTTGTGTAAAATTAGGTATGATATTGACTATCATAAAAATGGCAAACTTGATAAAGCTAACAAATATTATTAACATCTCAAAATCCAGAAGACACATAATGTGCTTATTAAGTGGCTGCTTGACATGTTTCTGTGTTTTTTTTTCCCTCCAGTTTTTGGCTCCCATACTGCCTCTTTATTTATCAACGGTTTTGCAAAATCATTTTTGCAGAGAGTCTGGAAAGTTATCAGTTTTTCTATTAGCGTGATCAGAATTAGTAGTTTATTAATGAAAATTGAGATGCATACAACATATTATTTGTAGTACTGCATTGGATCATGCCTTACAAACAAAACGATTCTGATAAATTCAATCTCATACATTTCTCATCGTAAAACAAAAAAATCAGTACACAGTGTTCATAATTATATATGCTGAATTATCAAGTGTCTTTACAATGGGGTGAATTTCCATTTTGAGCAGCCATTGATGAATATCAGTTCCTTCACTTAAAATTTTACACATCTGAGGGATGGGAAAATTTTCCACAGTCCAGATTCTATCTTCATATATTTCAAACCCTGTTTCTTCTCTGCTACACATACACATCCAGATCAAGCCCTGATCAGTGCAGTTCAGTGCAGTTCAGTCACTTAGTCGTGTCCAACTCTTTGCAACCCCATGATTGCAGCACACCAGGCCTCCCTGTCCATCACCAACTCCCGGAGTTCACTCAGACTCACGTCCATTGAGTCGGTGATGCCATCCAGCCATCTCATCCTCTATTGTCCCCTGCTCTTCCTGCCCCAAATCCCTCCCAGCATCAGTCTTTTCCAATGAGTCAACTCTTCCCATGAGGTGGCCAAAGTACTGGAGTTTCAGCTCCAGCATCAGTCCTTCCAAGGAACACCCAGGACTGATTTCCTTTAGGATGGACTGATTGGATCTCCTTGTAGTCCAAGGGACTCTCGAGAGTCTTCTCCAACACCACAGTTCAAAAGCATCAATTCTTCAGCACTCAGCTTTCTTCACAGTCNGGGGAAATAGTGGCAACAGTGGCTGACTTTGTTTTTCTGTGCTCCAAAATCACTGCAGATGGTGATTGCAGCCATGAAATTAAAAGATGCTTACTCCTTGGAAGAAAAGTTATGACCAACCTAGATAGCATATTGAAAAACAGAGACATTAGTTTGCCAACAAAGGTCCATCTAGTCAAAGCTATGGTTTTTCTTGTGGTTATGTATGGATGTGAGAGTTGTACTATAAAGAAAGCTGAACATGGAAGAATTGATGTTTTTGAACTGTGGTGTTGGAGAAGTCTTTTAAGAGAACCTTGGAGACTCTCCAAGGAAATCCAACCAGTCCATCCTAAAGGAGATCAGTCTTGGGTGTTCATTGGAAGGACTGATGTTGAAGCTGAACCTCCAATACTTTGGCCACCTGATGGGAAGAGCTGACTCATTTGAAAAGACTCTGATGCTGGGAAAGATTGAGGGCAGGAGGAGCAGGAGACAACAGAGATGAGATAGTTGGATGGCATCACTGACTCAATGGACATGAGTTTGAGTAAACTCTGGGAGTTGGTGATGGACATGGAGGTTGCTGTGATGCAGCCTATAGGGTCGCAAAGAGTCAGACACAACTGAGCAACTGAACTGATCTGAACATTAATAATACTTTTTATATATAATAATGTTATAAATAAGCTTATTTATAACAGTAATATATTATATATCATTTTACTATTTTATCATAATTTAGAGCCTCAGAGAAAAGGTTCCAGATGCTTGCAATGCAGTCTAACATTCAAAATTTGGTAGAAAAAGAATCAAAATATTTTTGGGTATATTAATTTTATATAGTTTATACATGGAAACCTAAAGTACTGTTTTCCAGAATGACAGGATACTTGTATTTAACTAACTAAAACTATGAAAAGGCCCCACTATATTTTTAGCCAAGCATCTAGTAAAACCTCATTGATTGAGACTAAGAGATGGTCACTTAACATGAACTATAAATTATAGAACATTTAAAGAAATATAATGGTCTTCATTTACTGAAACAGGAAAATTGTGTTTAATTTACTAAAGGGTGTAGATAATACATGTTCCTACCTCTACCACCTTTTGGGTAGGGAGTTTATGTTAAGGTTAATTAAGGTCAAATGAAGTTATAAATTTTGGGGTCCTGATTTCATAAGAATAGTGTCCTTATATGAAGAGATACCAGAAAGCTTTCTCTCGCTCCATGTGCACACACAGTGAGAGGATGGCCACTTACAAGTTAAGAGAAGGAGCCTCAGAATGAAACATACATCATCAGCATATTCAATTTACTAGCTTCCAGAACTATTGTTTAAGTTACCCAACCTGTGATATTTTTTTATGGCAGCTTGAGCTGACTAGTATAGGCACCATCATTACTAGTGGTGAGGTGTTTTTCATGAAGGAGGGTGGATGGTTTCACAGTGATGGAAGAAGTATGGCTGTGGTTGATGAATCATTTTGTGAAAAAGTATTGTTAATTCTTCTGTAGTTCTCTTCAGTCACTCAGTCACATCCAACTTTTTGATACCCCATGGGCTTCCCTGACCAGGCTTCCCTGTCCATCACCAAATCCCAGAGCTTGCTCAGACTCCTGTCCATTGAGTTGGTGATGCCATCCAACCATCTCATCCTCTGTCATCCCCTTTTCCTCTCACCTTCAATCTTTCCCAGCATCAGGGTCTTTTCCAATGAGTCAGCTCTTTGCATCAGGTGGCCAAAGTATTGCTTCAGCTTCAGCATCTGTCTTTCCAATGAACATTCAGGACTGATTTCCTTTAGGATGGACTGGTTGGATCACCTTGCAGTCCAAGGGACTCTCAACAGTCTTCTCCAATACCACATTTCAAAAGCATCAATTCTTCAGCTCTCAGCTTTCTTTACAGTCCAACTCATATCCATACACAACTACTTGAAAAACCATAGCTTTGACTATATGGACCTTTGTNAAGGGACTCTCAACAGTCTTCTCCAATACCACATTTCAAAAGCATCAATTCTTCAGCTCTCAGCTTTCTTTACAGTCCAACTCATATCCATACACAACTACTTGAAAAACCATAGCTTTGACTATATGGACCTTTGTTGGCAAAGTTATGTTTCTGCTTTTTAATATACTGTTTAGATTTGTCATTGCTTTTCTTCCAAGGAGCAAGCGTCTTTTAATTACATGCCTGCCGTCACCATCTGCAGTGATTTTGGAGACCAAGAAAATAAAGTATGTCACTGTTTCCATTGTTTCCCCATCTCTTTGTCATGAAGTGATGGGACCAGATGCCATGATCTTAGTTTTTTGACTGTTGAGTTTTAAGCCAGCTTTTTCACTCTCCTCTTTCACTTTCATCAAAAGACTCATTATTCCCTCTTTGCTTTCTGCCATAAGGGTGGTGTCATCTGTCTATCTGAGGTTATTGATATTTTTCCCAGCAATCTTGATTCCGGCTTGTGCTTCATCAAGCCCAGCTTTCTGCATGACGTACTCCGCATTTAAGTTAAATAAGTAAGAAGACAATATACAGGCTTGATATATTCCTTTCTCAATTTGGAATCAATCCATTTTTCTTCTGTAGAGCCACAGGGGGGAAAAAAATTCTTAAGAGAGCTGAGTGAAATCCTGCTATTTAATGGCAGAGCACAGGGATTTTTTGGGTATTTATCTAATTTATCAACACAGGACTACAAATATCAATTGACTCTCACAAGATGTTGAGACCTTCCTCATGGGAAAGAAAAGGTATCTATGAGTTTAGGACAAAAATAAAAGGAGCATTATGATTTTTATTATTTTTTTAAAATCTTCCCCCATCCTCCATTTTATAATGTTAATCTTTCTACATTTTAAATGGAGCTGGGGTTATACATGAGGGGATTTGTTTTTTCTTACTTGCTCCTTATTTCTAACATCCAGTTGGAATATATGCTGAAGTCATTTGTATACATCTAAACTGCACTTGAAACTTCCCAGATGGTGCAGTGGTAACGAATCCTCCTAGCAGTGCAGGAGACACAGGAGACATGGATTTGATCCCTCGGTCAGGAATATCCACTGGAGAAGGAAGTGGTAACCACTCCAGTATTGTTATCTATGAAATCCCATGGAGAGAGGAGCCTGGTGGTCTATAGTCCATGGGGTCACAAAGAGTTGGACACAACTGAGCAACTGAGAATACCTGCAAGCTGTAGTTCTCATAGTGTCCAGCTGGAGACCTGACATCAGTACATTTTCCTGGGAATCTACAAGCCATGGCATTCCTTATCTTTTCATGTTACTTCAGAGGCTCATGACTATTGCAAAAGGGACCAGATAACTCTGGTTTAAAACATGTCTTTGGATTACATATTGATTATTCTCCTTTTGTCCCCTCAGACACCTTTCTGCAGTGCCACAAAAATCTCAGTTCATAACTAGAGTGCTTCACCAGCTCGCTTTCTTTCCACCTTTGATTGGTTTCAGTAATGAGAGGCACCCAGTGGTGATGGGAGTGGTAGGCCAGAGTATTTATAACTTACCAAACATTCTGGCCTCGTTATAGTTCTATAGTTGCTGGTTCTTCTACAGCAGTGATTTTCAACCTGAAGCAATTTTGCACTTCCCCAGCCCTGGTAGAGGAATATTTAGCAGCTAATATCTGAAGGTATTTCTATAATCAAGATTGAAGTGGTCAAGATAAGAGATTAAGTCTGAACTATTTCTGGTATCTTATACAGTCAGCAAAAACAATACCGGGAGCTGACTGTGGCTTGGATCACGAACTCCTTATTGTCAAATTCAGACTGAAATTGGAGAAAGTGGAGGAAAACCACTAGACTATTCAGGAAGTGACCTAAATCAAAGTCCTTATGACTATACAGTGCAAGTGAGAAATAGATTTAAGGGACTAGATCTGATAGAGTGCCTGAGGAATTATTGATAGAGGTTTGTGACATTGTACAGGAGACAGGAATCAAGACCATCCCCAAGAAAAAGAAATGCAAAAAAGCAAAATGGCTGTTTGAGGAGGTCTTACGAATAGCCGTGAAAAGAAAGGAAGTGAAAAGTAGAGGAGAAAAGGAAAGATATATCCATTTGAATGTAGAGTTCCAAAGAATAACAAGGAGAGATAACAAAGCCTTCCTCAGTGATCAATGCAAAGAAATAGAGGAAAACAATAGAATGGGAAANGACTCTTTTGTTGACCATGATGGCTACTCCATTTCTTCTGAGGGATTCCTGCCCGCAGTAGTAGATATAATGGTCATCTGAGTTCAATTCACCCATTCCAGTCCATTTTAGTTCACTGATTCCTAGAATGTCGACGTTCACCGTTGCCATCTCTTGTTTGACCACTTCCAATTTGCCTTGATTCATGGATCTGACATTCTAGGTTCCTATGCAGTATTGCTCTTTACAGCATCGGATCTTGCTTCTATCACCAGTCACATGCACATGCATGGGTATTGTTTTTGCTTTGGCTCCATCCCTTCATTCTTTCTGGATTTATTTCTCCACTGATCTCCAGTAGCATATGGGCACCTAATGACCTGGGGAGTTCCTCTTTTGGTATCCTATCATTTTGCCTTTTCATACTTTTCAAGGGGTTCTCAAGGCAAGAATACTGAAGTGGCTTGCCATTCCCTTCTCCAGTGGACCACGTTCTGTCAGCCATCTCCACCGTGAACCGCCCATCTTGGGTTGCCCCACAGGCATGGCTTGGTTTCATTGAGTTAGACAGGGCTAACTAGTGGTCCTAGTGTGTTTAGATTGACTAGTTTTCTGTGAGTATGGTTTCAGTGTGTCTGCCCTCTGATGCAGTCGTTCCCATTCTGTTGTTTTCCTCTGTTTCTTTGCACTGATCGCTGAGGGAGGCTTTCTTATCTCTCTCTCCTTACTATTCTTTGGAACTCTCCATTCAAATGGGACTATCTTTCCTTTTCTCCTTTGGTTTTGTTTCTATATTTGTTTTATCCTCTTAGTACTATTAAGTTGCCTCTTCTGGTCTTCCTCAATCTATCAGTACTATATTTTATTCTGGTCAGTTTTAACTAACATGATATTACCTAGGGCAAGGCTTACTGACTAATAAGAATAGCAGTAATAACAGCTTTCAAGTGTCAAGTGCTCTGTATCAGCCTTGTGCTGAGTTGTTGAGCCCACAATCCTTGAAGTGACTCTCTGGGGTGATTTCTGTACTGATCTCAGTTTTATTGATGAGAACATTGAATTTGTTGAAATTTCTGCTCAGGTTTGTCAGACTCCAAAGCTCATGTTCCAAACCATTACAGACCTCTTCAGTAATGTACACTTGTGATGGGGTGGTTTGAATTCAAATATGACCCTATGTTTATATTAATATGAGTATATTAATAAAATATTAATAACAAAATGACAGTAATTATTACTCTATATTTTCTCATCACAGTTCCCATACCCTTGGGTTTTCTGAATGTATAGTTCTAACCCTTTCAGCAGCAAATCATTTTAGAGTGAATTATTTGTAAAACCAAAAATGTCAGGTCTGGATAAAATTTAATATTTCAGGATTTTACACAATAAGTGTATTTTTATAGTAAGAAAAGATTCAATACTTAATTCAAAAAATTAGTGCCACAAAATGAAAAGACCAGTCCTTATTAGTTGAAATATAGAATTTACTTATTTCACCAATTTTTTAATTCAATATGCTTTCAGTTTTTGTGAATAAATGTAAAATATTAGTTTTTCTCATCTTTGTTATAAAGGTTCAGAAGCATATGTATATACATATTCCCCCCTTTGCCAAGCAATAGATAAAGTTAATACAACCTTTAGAGTCAAAATCTATCCAATTCTTCCTTTTTTCACTGTTGAAAGAGGTTTGCTATTTTTGAAGGAAGGGAGTCTCTTTTTTTAACTCCCAAAGCTCAGTTGTGGTACTTAAATATCATGATAATCATCCCTAATGAGTTTTCTCTCTAGTCCTTGTTTTAACACACTTTTTTTTTCACAAGCAAAGGGAAAGTAAATCCATAAGTGCCGGTCTCAAAGACAACCTGTGTTTACTGGGACCATATGATATTTGTATTGTGTTACTTGGTTGTTCTCCAAAGAGTAGTTGTCTAACCAAACAGATTTATCTCATTTTAAATGTCTATTAAGGATATTGATATGCATGGATTCTGGAGCCTGGTACTTGGATTCGAATCCCACTGCCACTCCATACTAGGCTTCCCTGGTGGTTCAACTGGTAAAGAATCTACTTGCAATGCAGCAGACCCCAGTTCTTTCCCTGGGTCAGGAAGATGCCCTGGAGAAGAGGATAGCAACCCACTCTTGTATTTTTGCCTAGAGAATTTCATGGGAAAAAGCGCTTGGCAGTATGGGGTCACCAAGAGTCGGACATGACTGAGTAACTAACACTTTTCCCTTACCACCCCATACTAGCAGTGTTTACCTTTAACTGATTTAACATTTCCATGCCTCAGTTTCTTTATCTGTTTGATATGGATAGCAAATATTGGATTGCTAGATGACTTGAATTTGTAAATATATGTAAGTACTAGGAACCCTGAACACTATGCACCAAGCTCTCAGTAAATCTTAGCTGTTGTTTTTAATAGCAGGCAGACTTTATAGCTACTAGGTGTAGTAATTCAAGATGTGTTAGGAATGATTCTCTGACTGCAACTATTTCTACTACCAATAGCCATGGAATCTGAAATGATATTATCAAAGATTCAACAGGAACCTCTTAATAAATGCAAATTATCCTCAGAGGGATGATGTCATTATTTTCTCATTTTGGAGGTATAATTAACATATATTAGTTTCAGGTATACAACATGGCTCCATATTTGTATATCTTGCAAAACAGTCTGTTGCTATACATAGACTTTTTTTTCTTATAATGAGAACTTTTAAGATCTACTCTCTTAGCAGCTTTCAAATACTCAGTATAGTGTTATTATCTATAGCCCCCATGCTTTACATCACATCCCCATGACTTATTTACCTTATAGCTGGAAGTTTGTATCATTTGAGCCCCTTCACCATTTTGTCCACCTCCCACTCCCTGCTTCTAACAACAACCAAACTGTTCTTTAGGAGCCTCTCCCCCTACTTTTTTTTTTTTTTAAGATTCCATATATAAGAGAGTCTCTACAGTGGTATCGGACATTCTCTGCCTGTTTTTTTCAGAACGTGAATAGTTAGTAAGAAAAATGAAATGATGAAATGTAAAGCAAAGGTTTGTAGTCAAACATGTTTAGGGAGCATTTGGTTAAGCACCCAAGGTTTCTTTCATATTGGGACTCTTCAGATCTTTTGTTGTGTAAATGTCATAGCAAATTTCTAGCTAGAGTCAAAGTAGACAGCAATGGAATCAGGGGCATTTCCCGCTCCCCTGGCTCCTCCCTGACATCTTTAAAGACCATTCTTCCTGTTTAGTGTTCTTTGAGATAAAATCTGTTACACTCCTTAGGATATCATCAGTTTGAAACCTGATAGAACAGTATTTGACAATTTGACATGGGCAAGTTGTCGTTGATTTTTAGTTGCTAAGTGGTGTCCAGCTCTTTGCAGCCCCATGGACTGCAGCACACCAGGCTCCTCTTTCCTTCAGTATCTCCCAGAGTTTGCTCAAATTCATGTCCACTGAATCAGTGATGCTATCTAACCATCTTATCATCTGCTGTCATCGTCTCCTTCTGCTTTAAGTCTTTCCCAGCATCAGGGTCTTTTCCAGTGAGTCACTCTTTGCATCAGGTGGCCAAAGTATTGGAGCTTCAGCATTGGTCCTTCCAATAGATACTCAGGGTTGATTTCCTTTAGGATTGACTGCTTTGATCTTTTTTCTGTTCAAGGGACTAAGAGTCAGTTGTAGCCAAAATAGTGGATTCAGGTTGTGGGAGACTCTTTGAAGGAGATGGCAGTGGGAAGCAAGGGAACCTGTCTCATTTGGAAGGAGCATGTGACTAAGATCGACTGTGCTGCAGAGACCCCATTAGCTCTGATGCATAAAATTGGCTCTAGTCTAGGTATGTATTATGAGAACTGTAGGGCCCCAGACCAGTACTGATTTTGATTTATTAAGAAATTTAGTTGAAAGATGGAGGCTGGTTGCTGAGGCAGTTTGAAAAGGAGAGTCTTACTGGCAGGTGGACTCGTGTGCTAATGTGCTGATTGCTGGCCAGGTATGGCAGCTCAAGCACATAGTTTCATTTGGAAGCAATTTGAAATGTAAAATACCTGAGTTCTAGCTTATACTTCCTCAAAGTAATTAGGACAATATTTGTTTATGAGAAGGAAAAAGAAAGATCCGTTTTATGGAAGTAGTAATACCCCAAGTATGTTCATTGACTGGTATACATACTATGACTAAATTTACTTAGTTATGTTGCATTACATTATAATCTATTATATTAATACAGAAAATATATTTTTGCTATAGATGATACTTTACAGATGATAAAGGTTATAGCTGGCCAATATGTTTTAAGATTTTAAAGCTCAAACTTTTAATTTTGTAATCAGTTTCTGTTTTATAAATGTGATTCCTGAATAAAAGAAAAAACCTTTAAACTTCAAAAATATTGCTTATTGTTTAAAACCTTCAATAATGTCCAGTTCACATATGAACATAAAGAGTAGATTATATTTCCTTCAACATGTGTAATTTATTTATGAAAAGTCCTTTCAGAAATATTTTAGGTTTGGGTTTTGGTTTCATTACTTTTAAATTTTGAAAAATATTTGAAGTCAGTTAGTGTAACAAACTCCCTTCCCCTCAGTATCAGTCTATTTCTGTATCTGTAACTACAAATTTCTGTGTCTGAAAAATATTCAATTTACGTCATAAAATAGCGCTGGCCTTACTTCTAAGTATACTGGCATTATGATAGGGCTGACTTTTCCACTAGTGTGTCCACACCTATCTTTTAAATACTTGGTTTCATATATTTTCTTTTGATGACCATCTAGTATACTCATGGTTTGCTACCATTTTGAAATCTGCCTGTAAGAAATTACTTCAGATGTTGTTGAGAAATCTGTGCCATTCTTTTCCCACTATCAATTGTTTTGTTTTTTGTTTTGCTTTCTTCTTTTTTTTTCTTCTGACATCNCTTACTTCTAAGTATACTGGCTTTATGATAGGGCTGACTTTTCCACTAGTGTGTCCACACCTATCTTTTAAATACTTGGTTTCATATATTTTCTTTTGATGACCATCTAGTATACTCATGGTTTGCTACCATTTTGAAATCTGCCTGTAAGAAATTACTTCAGATGTTGTTGAGAAATCTGTGCCATTCTTTTCCCACTATCAATTGTTTTGTTTTTTGTTTTGCTTTCTTCTTTTTTTTTCTTCTGACATCTGTTCTGAGTAGCTCAGATTCACTCTAGCCAGGCAGTCACTTCGTGCTAAATGCTACTTGACCTTCAAGAATCTACAGTCTGAGCCAGGATTGGGTCAGACTTGATCCTCTCCAGTTTTAGATATCTGGCCAACTTCTCTAGCCAGAATGAGGCTCTGACTGTCCTAAAGGTTGTAGATGCTTTCTTGAAAGAGTATGTAGTCCTTTCATTTGTCTGCAGTCTGTCTCTTCAGTGAAAATAATGGAAATTGTGTGTTAGTGCTGTTTTCTTTTGGAACACCTTATCTGAAGGCAATTTCTTTCTTTCTGACCGTCTCTCTCCTTTCCTCCCTCCTTCCCATCCTCCTCCTCTCCCTCCTTGCCTTCTTTCCTTCTTCTCTCTCTTTCTTTCGTTTCATTCTTTCTCACTGTTCACCACCTCTCTCCTTTCCCTTTCCCTTCCTTCCTCTTTTTATCTCTCTCTCCTGACCAACACACTTCTCCTGTTTATCCTAGTTCTTCTTTTCCTGAGGGTGGTGGAGGGTTGAAACGTTCACTTGCCGTTTTTGTCTATCTGGTCCCTCTGGCTGGCACCCTTACAAAGGTCTCTGTAGCAAGGCAGGTTAGAGAGGTGATGGCGATGGCACCAGCCACCAGCTGGATTGTACCAGTAATGCTGATTGACGGAAGCTTCATGGAGTCTACACTTTTGCAGTAGTATAACATTTGCCATCAGTTATAGTTCACCACATAGGACTTCCCAGGACTTCCCTAATAGCTCAGTTGGTATGGAATCTGCCTGCAATGCAGGAGACCCCGGTCCAATTCGTGGGTCAGGAAGATCCGCTGGAGAAGGGATAGGCTACCCACTCCAGTATTCTTGGGCTTCCCTTGTGGATCAGCTGGTAAAGAATCCACCTACAGTGAGGGAGATGAGGGAGACCTGGGTTCGATCCCTGGGTTGGGAAGATCCCCTAGAGAAGGGAAAGGCTACCTACTCCAGTATTCTGGCCTGGAGAATTCCATGGACTGTACAGTCCACGGGGTCACAGAGTCAGACACAACTGAGCAGCTTTCACTTTCACAGGACTTCCCTGGTGACTCAGTGGTAAAAAGTCCACCTGCAATTCAGGAGACTGAGGTTATATCCCTGGGTTGGGGAGATCCCCTGGAGAAGGGAATGACTACTCACTCCAGTATCTTTGCCTTGGAAACCCCATGAACAGAGGAGCATGGCAGGCTACAAAGAGTTGCAAAGAATCGCAAAGAGTTGCCAAGAAGACTAACACTTTCACAGTTCACCATAGACATTCTTAGATGGTATAATCATGGCAGGCCTTATATGTAATTGTGACATTGCCATCATTGAAAATCTAAGAATACATTCTCTAAGACAAATCAGTGCTCCCTCTCCACAGGCATGGTAAAACACCATGCCGTGAAAGAATTCTGCTAAGAACAGCAGTTTGGGAATAGTCATATAATAGATTAAATGTTGGTATTTGTATTTTTGATGCCTCTTCCACAGATGCAATAAATCTCACTGAAAAACAAAGTGGGGTTTGTTTTTTCTAGTGTAGGAGTGCCTTATCCTCTTTTCTATAGTGGCAGTGCCTGGTCATGTGACTCTTAGAACATATTTATGACCACAAAACTGATTATGTTGTTCACTGCTTCTGTGAAGTAAAAAAAAAAAGTCTTCCAAGCAGTGATCATGTGAAGAAAGACATGGTAACAGCCTTGTCCACCCCTTTCTCAAACTGCAGAGTGTAATATAATTTTTGAGGCAAACTTGGAATCATTGACATCAAGATTATGATGTCATTTTTCAGAATAACGTATTGAGGGCTTAAGATGGTATGTGAAGTACTCTTCTAGCTGGTGGTAACACCAGGATGAAAATAACAGGCAAGATTTCTAAAGAGAGATGTATCAGTTCAGTTCAGTTCAGTCGCTCAGTTGTGTCCAGCTGTTTGCAACCCCATGAATTGCAACACGCCAGGCCTCCCTGTCCATTACCAACTCCCGGAGTTCACAACAACTCATGTGCATCAAGTCAGTGAGTCATCTCATCCTCTGTCGTCCCCTTATTCTCCTGCCCCTAATCCCTCCCAGCATCAAAGTCTTTTCCAGTGAGTCAACTCTTCACATGAAGTGGCCAAAGTATTGGAGTTTCAGCTTTAGCATCATTCCTTCCAAAGAACACTCAGGGCTGATCTCCTTCAGAATGGACTGGTTGGATCTCCTTGCAGTCAAAGGGACTCTCAAGAGTCTTCTCCAACACCACAGTTCAAAAGCATCAATTCTTTGGCACTCAGCCTTCTTCACAGTCCAAGTCTCACATCCATACATGACCACTGGAAAGATCATAGCCTTGACTAGACAAAACTTTGTTGGCAAAGTAATGTGTCTGCTTTTGAATATGCTATCTAGTTTGATCATAACTTTCCTTCCAAGGAGTAAGCATCTTTTAATTTCGTGGCTGCAATCACCATCTGCAGTGATTTTGGAGCCCCCCCAAAATAAAGTCTGACACTGTTTCCACTGTTTCCCCATCTATTTCCCATGAAGTGATGGGACCAGATGCCATGATCATCGTTTTCTGAATGTTGAGCTTTAAGCCAACTTTTTCGCTCTCCTCTTTTACTTTCATCGAGAGGCTTTTGAGTTCCTCTTCACTTTCTGCCATAAAGGTGGTGTCATCTGCATATCTGAGGTTATTGATATTTCTCCTGACAATCTTGTTTCCAGCTTGTGCTTCTTCTAGCCCAGTGTTTCTCATGATGTACTCTGCATATAAGTTAAGTAAACAAGGTCACAATATACAGCCTTGACACACTCCTTTTCCTATTTGGAACCAGTCTGTTGTTCCATGTCCGGTTCTAACTGTTGTATAGCAAACCAATAAACATACAAGAAAACAATCAGATTCGGTTCAATTCAGTCACTCAATGGTCTGAGTATGATGCAGAGAAATAAAATGGAGTAATATAACCAGAATTGTCCGAGGCATTTGAAGATGAAAGTGAAAGTTGCTCAGTCGTGTCTGACTCTTTGCGACCCCGTGGACTATACAGTCCATGGAATTCTCCAGGCTAGAATACTGGAGTGGGTAGCCGTTCCCTTTTCCAGGGGATCTTCCCAACCCAGGGATCGAATGGCATTTGACGTGGTTACAAAGAGATGATATTTAGGTTGACAGCTGAAAAAAGTGTGGGATTTGAGGAAAATCAGGAGGATTGGTTAGTAAAACATATCAGACAGAGATGAACTGCTAAGATGGTGAACTTTGGGTTAGAAGACAAAGTCAATGGTATGGGAAGCAGACAGCCTTTGTATGCCTTTGTAAGCTAGCATGAAATGGTTAGTTTCAGGTACCGCAGAGGATTTTAAACAGAAGGATGCTGTGGTACGATTTACTTTTTTTAAAAAAGATCACCTTGCTGTGTCGAGAATGGAATAGGCACCTTGCTGTCTAAGGCAGAGCCTTGTTTTTGAGATGAGGCATGGTGGTGGTTTGGACTATAATAGCAGCAGAAAGGGAGATGGAAAAGAGTAATGGATTTGGAATATGTTTTAAGGATAGTTTGACAAAACTTAATGTGACCTGTGGAGTGAGAGAAAGAGAGGAAAGAGTGGCAATGCTCAGAAGTTAGATGTGAGGAAGAACACTGATGGGCCTTTTCCTAAAATGGGGACCATTAGAGAGGCAGCGGATTTAGAGAGCAAATTCAAGAGTTCTGTTTTGGCCATGGAGTTTGAGATGTTCCTGTGGAAAATGTTGAGTAGATGGTTGTGTAACCAAGACTGGAGTCTCATATGCAGTTAAGGCTGGAGATGGAGGTGACATCAGCAGTTGGAAAAGGCTCTTTAGAGCCGTGGGATTAGATGGGATCAGCTAAGGAAAGTAAACTGTCAGAAAAGAGAAGGAGGTCCAGAACAGACTCTTCATGCCTCCCTGCATGAAGTATGTGTTTTTTATGGCTAGAAGAGGGTGTAGTAAATGACACAGAGAAGGAGTAGCCAGTACAGTGGGAGGAAAATGAGAAAAGTGCAATTTCCCAGAGGCCCAGGGAAGATAGCATTTTCAACAATGTGTCTAATGTGGCTTTAAGTTTTGTGTAATCTGAAGCTTAATCAATGTAGGGGTTCTTTTAAAGATAAATAATACAAAATTATTAATAAAGTTAGGTACTAATGTGATTATTTCGAATGAGAAAGAAACCATGGAAAATTACAAAGTAAAGAGCTTAAAATGCCACAAATATCACAAAATTCAGTGAAAACAATTTGATTAATTGAAAGAGCTGTTGGACTTACACATTTTTTCTTTTCCTTTTTTTGGGGGAAGTGAGCTTACTCTGAAATGGCTTCTTCAAGTTAAGACAATTTTGTAATATATTCTACCAAGAGAGTAGAAAAGTAGCTCAGTATCATGGCTGTTTGAAATTATATTTTTATTATTGATAAATTTAGAAAAATTATTTTAAGTATCTCAACCAATTACTGATAATATCATGCAAATTTTTAGGATTTTTTTAAAATGTAGGAAACGTTTATCAAATTTCTTTCATATATGAGCTTTAATATTTGAGGGCATTTCAAGTTTGCAAAATCTTTGCATTGACAACTCATAAAAAGTTACCGATGTTTTTACAATCCAGTACTCTTGGAAAATCCCATGGATGGGGGAGCCTGGTAGGCTGCAGTCCATGGGGTCGCTAAGAGTCGGACACGACTGAGCGACTTCACTTTCACTTTTCACTTTCATGCATTGGAGAAGGACATGGCAACCCACTCCAGTGTTCTTGCCTGGAGAATCCCAGGGATGGGGGAGCCTGGTGGGCTGCCGTCTATGGGGTCGCACAGAGTCAGACACGACTGAAGCGACTTAGCAGCAGTAGCAGCAGTAAGGCATTTCTATCTTGCAGACAACTCACAATAACTGAGCTCTGTAAGAAAGTTACTGTGAACCATAGAAATATATCCCACTGAACCCAAACTGAATATACTCCCAACTCTATTTCTGTCTATACAGATCCCCCAAATGCTTGCCAGTGCCTCCCAACATAAAGACAAATGTGATAGAGGGAAAGGCAAAGTGAGAAAGACCATGGCCTAACAAGTTGAGGCTAAAATGTCTTATTTTCGCAGGGAATCATGGAAATGTATCATGGGATCATTGTTAGGGCCCTTCCCTGGGCCTTAGAAGTAGTCTGTGCAAATAGATGTCTGAACTTCAAACTTCTTTAGTCTTCTCTGGGAGGAGAGAGTAATAAGGCGAAGTGCATACAGGACAGGTGAAAGAACAGGTGAAATAAAAACAAAGAGGTCTTCATTGAATTTATACTCAGAAAATTAAGATTTTTGAATTGAAAAAACAAGTCTAAGCCTTGGTGAAATGTTTATGGGAGTAGCAATATGATGTACCTGACAAATAGCACACTGGTGAAATCTACAGGCAGCAGAGAGAAGTTGTTACATTTTTAGATTTGAACTACATGGAGTGGCGCCCTATTTTCCTCACCAAAACAGAGGGAAAGAGTTGTCTGACACTTGCTGCACTAGAAGTCTTGCCTTTTAGAGTCGCTTATGCTCTTTATATGTGCCACCAGGGAGATCCCTTTATATTTAACATCTGCTATCTAATGTGTAAGTAAAAATATAAGTGATTGAGGTGATGGGGGGAGTCTAATGAAAAGCTTTTCTCAATGAAATTTAGAAACTTTTCTCTTCCCATGTCAAAATCTGAGTGGTTTTTGAACCCAAGCAAAACCTAAGTAGATTTTACATCTATATTTTATTAAATTGTTTTTCAGATGTGGTGTCAGGGAGAGTGTCCTGACTCAAAGTTTGCAGTCATTGAGTATGAACTCAGTAACTGCTTGCAATTGACTGAAGGTCTGTTCTTAAGGTCAAAGAAATTCGGGTTGAAATCATGTTATTTGTCTAAATAATTGTCAACATTAACTGCATGAAAATAGGTCAGAATGGAAATTGGAAGGTAGGACTTGGCAGAGAGGAGGGATGTAATTGGAAGTAATGGGCTCCCCCCATGGATCTCAATGGCACATTGTTTCATTGCTCCGTTTGCTTGTTCATGTTGGCAGTTAGAATAACAACAAAGAAAGACATAAGGAATTCTCAGACATTGGTATTTATTTAGTCAGTTCTGACTAAAGCCAGAGCCCCTGTGTGATCAGCAATCTGTTCTTCTACTTAGACCAACCATAAGAAGAGCTGCCTGGGACAGGAATGGAATTATGATTGAAGACAGAAAGAAATGGCACATGGTACTGATGCTCAGAATTGCCTTAAACCCCTCTGAATTTTCTTTATTTTACTTATTGTCTGACACAAGAAAAGGCTACTCGACCTATGAAAAATCATCTTGTTTCTTTTCTTGCCACTTGAGAATATCAGCTTTAGGTTTTTAATTTGATTTGCAGATTTATTAAGGAAGATGAGGGAGGAAATTGTGGGCAAATTTCCTACAAGCTTGATTCAGCCAAACTAGAGAAGGGGGTACAAGAAATCTTAGATTAGCTAGTTCAACCTTTAATCCAAAGACTGTATCCTCTATTGATGGTGAATCAATCTTTACGTGAATGGTCTAATTACTGCCCTCTTAGGAATCTGTCCTGCACATATTGATGGAGAGCTAATAGTTTGTAAGGCCTCAGATTAAATTGATCAGAGATCTTCTCTCTCTAATGGTCCTTCACATATTTGAAGACTTCATCCTTGCCTTCCTGTCTCTGGAGGTTACAGCCTGTTTATTTGTCCTGTGTGTGAGATGGTTTTTGCATCACGTATCACTCCTATCACTTTTGTTTTGTACTTCCTGGAACAAGTCTGCCTTTATTCATGTTCTACCCTCCCTGTGGATTATAGGGGGTGCTGCTTTCTGCAGCTCCAGGAGCAAATCATGGTTAGAATGAGCCCGTCACTGTGGTTCCATTCTCTTTGCTAAGGGTTGGTTTAAGCATAGTCATGTGACCTGAGGGAAAGTCAACCAGGGACCTCTGAAAAGATGCTTTTCCAAGGGAAGGGTACATCAAGTCAATACTTTCTTTCTTTACTTCCTCCCTCCCTCCCTCTTGTCCTTCCTCTCACCTTTCCTGCCCGCTTCCTTCCTTCTTTCTTTCTTTCCTATGGGTGTGGAATTGCCAGTAGTTGACACCTAGGTCTGCTTCACTTACCTTGGAAGCATCAGGAGAGCCATCGCTAGAGAATAGAAGCAGCATAGAAGGATTTTCTGTTGAGGTCAGTTGGGCAGCAAAGCATTCCTTTCATACGGCTTCCTGTACATGAGATGATTAATCCTTCCCTGTTTCTGTTTCATATAGTGTTCTTTTCTGTTACTTATGGCTCTAAGCATCCTTGTATTAATTTATCTGCAACTTCTACCCATCAGTGGTACCTTTAGCATTGTTTGTAATATCACCTCCATGGAATTTTTATATTTAACCAAAACCTTTCTTTAATGATTCATAAACATAGGCAAAGGCCTGTGACATGGTTGGTACGGAAATCAAATTGTCTTCTAAAGTTTTATCCTGTAGTTAAGGTGGAAGCACTCAACTGTGTTTTTCTGCAGTGGGTTTAGCACTGGTCGACACTAGTTAATCACTAGTTTAACCCTGGATGTTTTAGGCCTATGATTTCTTTAAGGAAGATCCCCTATCCGATGTATATTACCTTTAGTTAGCTGGTCTGCTATTTATAAGTAGGTCTTCCTGTTAAAGGTGAAATTTTGTTTTTGTTGCCTCTGTTTTCCTGTTCAACCTTTCCAATACATTTTAAAGATCCTTCTCTTTTATAGGACTGCTTTCTCCCTGTTACTCACATTATTAAGGACTGTATATGTAACCGAGGCTTTGAAGCAGATTGGGAAATTTTGCCACAGATTATTAGAACATTGCTAGCTGCACTAACTGAATGAGATGAAATGTGTTCATTGCACACAGTCACTGTGGCATTAGACTGAAAAGAAATCTTTTCCTAGCTTTTCCTCCCTCTGCGTCCTCCCGGATTCATGCTTATAAACCTGGATAAGAATTTATTTCACGCTCTTTTTTTCTACACAGAGTGGATGCCTGTGTCATTTACTGCTACAAAGTATTATCTATTTTATACTGGCTTTATTGAGATATCATTCACATACCATACAATTGATCTGTTTAAAATTTAGTGGTTTCTAGTATATTTACAGAATTGGGCAACCATCACCACAGTTAATTTTAGAACATTTTCATCATCCCTAGAGGAAACCTTGTACTGTTAGCAGTCACTCTCCATTTCCTCCCATTCCTTTCCCTCCTTCCTTAGTTCTAGGCAACAGCTTATGTGTTTTGTCTCAGTGGATTTGGCTAGTCTGTGCATTTTGCACAACTTAAATCATACAGTATATGTACTTTTATAATTGACTTTTTTCATTTAGCATTTAGCATGTTCCTTCATGTTGTACACACATCAGTTCTTCATTATTTTTTATTGCAGAACAGTATTCCATTGTAGGGCTATATCATATTTTATTTATCCATTCTTCAGTTGAGGGACACTTGGCTCATTTCCATATCTCAGCTATTATCAGTTACCTAGAATTATGATCTGAATTTTCGGCCATTATGAGTTACCTACTATTATCATCTGAATTTATCCTTTATTTCCTCCAACTTGTGTTCCAATTTGCAGAGTCAAATAGATAAATTTAAAAGTTGATCATCCTATTTTCCTTTGTAATATCCAGCCTTAAAATGACATGTCTATGTGTAAGGCTAACTGATCACTTAATTCTTAAACATGTTTATAGCTTCATACAGTAGAAGAAGAAAAGAAAGAAAACACACATCCAAACACAAATGCTCATACACTTAAATCCTTGGATTTAAAAAGTTAGAGAAATTCACATGTGAACACATTACTTTTAACACAGAGAGAAATTGTAAACCTGGGTTTATATTTAAATTGGAAAAAAATACCCCAAGAGGTTTAATGTTTATCTTTAAATGTCCAGGATAAGACCATGATGACAGCTACCAACTTATTTTTTATGATCTTGGAAAGACATGAGAGGAATGCATTTTTATCATGCGTCATACCCTGAGATTTGCGTACCTCTTTTACCTCCTGATTTAGAATTTGGTGAGAGTAGCAGGGAATTCTTTCCTTATTTGCTTTTCTAGGAACAGGAGAAGGAACTGTCTGTGCATTTATGTGTTTGTATTTCTCTTCAGAAAGGAAGTCCGCACCAGCCCATTCTCACTCAGACGCCCACAGCAGTAGCTTCGCGATGTGTGTCTTCTTGTCTGCTGACACTGTAGGTAGTAAGGGGGCTGCTTTTTATGCTTCCTGCAGGATGTGGTGATACACACGACTATTCACTCATAAGGGTGATTACTTACCTGAGTGTTACAGTTCCATAAATATGTGGCTCTCTGTCCCTTGGATAACTGTTCTGTAGCCCATTAGGCTTGTGTTGGTTGGGACTGGTAATCTATGGATCACACTTGATTGACCACAGAGGATCACCAAATGGAACAAGATTTTTTAAAGCTAATTTTATTTATTGATTGATGGTTGTGCTGGGTCTTTGCTGCTGCAGGGCCAGCCTTTCCCTAGGTGCGATGAGTGGGGGCCACTTTCTCGTTGCGGTGTGCAGGCTTCTCATTGTGGTGGTCTCTCTTGTTGTGGGACATTGGCTCTAGGGTGTATAGGCTTGGTAATTTCAGCTCGTGGACTCTATAACACTGGCTCAATAGTTGTGGCTCATGGACTTAGCTGCTCCTTGGCATGTGGGATCTTCCCAGATCAGGGACCGAACCTGTGTCTCCTGCATTAGAAGACAGAGTCTTCTCCCCTGAGCCACCAGGGAACAAATTTTTTGATCTGGGAATATGAATGAGATTTCCTGGACCTACTTTTCTTTTTTTCTCTATTTATTTATCTTCCCACTCTAGTATCTCTCATATCACAGATTCCTCTAAATGGAAATATTACCTGTTAAAATTGCATTAGTTTATTTAAACATGGATTGCCTAACAATGAGCTAGCTGTGAACAAGGCTTAATCTACTTTATCTTTTGTGAAAAATTAATTCATCAAACATTTGTGAGACTCTATCAATGGCCAGGGAATGTGCCAGATACAATGCAATGGTGATCCCCAACCAGGTGAGGATAAAGACATTTTAATACTAGAGGGTAAGCTCTGTAATGGTAGTGCCTCAAACAAGGTACGTATGTTCTCAAACATAGTCCTTGACATGTGGTATGAGTGGGTGGATGGAGTGCATGCTCAGTCATGTCCAACTGTTTATGTCCCCATGAACTGTAGCACACCAGCCCCCTCTGTCCATGGAATTTTCTAGGCAAGAATACCAGAGTGGGTTGTCATTTCCTCCTCCAGGGGATTTTTCCCCACCCAGGGATTGAACCCACATCTCTTGCACCTCCTGCACTGGCAGGCAGATTCTTTACCACTGATGCTACCTGGGAAGCCCTGACATGAAGTAGGAACTCAACAAATACTTGTTGAATGAATGAATGCAAAATTGTAACATTGTGTTAAGGGGCTATAATGAAAGTGTGAAAAATGTGGAAGGAATTGACTTTGCCCTGGTGAGAGAGGGAATTTTAGATATACATGTCTTCTAATGGGGGAGAGGAGGGTTCCCTGATAGCTCAGTTGGTAAAGAATCCACCTGCAATACAGGAGACCCCGGTTTGATTCCTGGGTTGTGAAGATCCACTGAAAAAGGGATAGGCTACCCACTCCAGGATTCTTGGTCTTCCCTTGTGAATCAGCTGGTAAAGAATCCACCTGCAATGCAGCAGATGCAGGCTCAATCTCTGAGTCAGGAAGATACCCTGGAAAAGTAAATGGCAACCCACTCCAGTATCCTTGCCTGGGAAATCCCTAGGACAGAGGAGCCTGGTGGGCTGGAGTCCACAGGGTTGCAAAGAGTTAGGGTTGCATGACTTAGCGACTAAACAACAATTATATTAGTATAAACTGTAATAATTTTCTTATTAGTGTAGTATTACAATTACACAAAGAGAAAAACAAACGTTTGGAGATATTAGGTGACTACCCCAAGGTCAGAGAATTCCTGTGGCAGGTCTAGTTTTTGAACTCAAGGATATCTGTTAGCTCTTTCTACGTGAATGACAAGCAACTTCCCAAGAAGTAGCCAAAGATCTGTTTCAAAATTAAAAAAAAAATCAGAAAACTCTCTTTCTTGGTCTAATTTTAAAATGCACTAGCATTTTTTTTTCATGTCATGCCACCTGTGCTAACTCTCAGAGCAGCTGCTCTCCAGTGCTGTCCATCTAGGTGATTCCCCTTGGGTACCCCACTCTGGTGTCTCTCTCAGAATCCAGGCACCACATTGTGAGAAGCCTTAGCTATAGAGAGAGGCAAGTCCTTGAGGTATGTCAGTCAGGGTACCAGAAGTGTAAATCTTCAGATGATAGACCTCAGCCATTTGAGTCCCTTCCAGTCCTTTAAGTCTTCCCAGTAAGTCAGCAGACATTGTGGAACAAATTCCAGCCATCCTTCTTGTCCCCTCTCTGAAGTCCTGACTCACAGAACCATGATAGCTGGAGCTGCAGTTCTCATCAGGTGACCATGAGGAAAAGGCCATAAGAATTTCCCAGATGTTGACCTCAACATCAGTAAGTTTCAGGATCAGTAAATGTAGTCACTTACCGAGGACTTCTTATTAAGGCTTCCATTTCATTTTAATGTGTTTTGGGGCACACCAGAAAATGGTTCTGTATAGAAAAAGGCTAGGGCTATTTAGATTGATAGCTATCATATTAAGTTGCTGCTGCTGCTGCTAAGTCGCTTCAATCGTGTCCAACACTGTGCGACCCCATAGATGGCAGCCCACCAGGCTCCCCCATCCCTGGGATTCTCCAGGCAAGAACATTTGAGTGGGTTGCCATTTCCTTCGCCAATGCATGAAAGTGAAAAGGGAAAGTGAAGTCGGTCAGTCTTGTCCAATTCTTCGCAACCCCATGGACTGCAGCCCACCAGGNATTTGGGGCTGAGGGGTAGGGCATACTGATTTGGGTACAGAGAAAAATATCCTTACCCTTGGGATGGCACTGGGAGAACATTTCTGTCTGACACTCCAGTGCAAAAGCCTCCCAGACTGGACTTAGTGGAGATCTTCTCATCTCTTCCCATATTCTGTCTCTCAGACTACTTAGGACTCGGGTCTTCCACCATCACCAGGGGCAAGATTCAAGGTAGCAACTCCACCAACCATCTATGTACCTCTAGCACTAGCCTGCTCTCCGCTAACTAGGCTGCTTAGGAAAAAATTCCAAATAGAGCCCTCAAAATTCTAGACATAGAGTTCCTACCTAGAATATGGAGACTGTCCACTTCAAAACTGGTATAACTCAAAACAGTATAACTCCCACCTCACCTGCAAACCACACGAGCAGTCCCAGCCACCACCTACTCTCACCCATGTGAGCATCCACCTTCTTTGCCTCAATGACGTGGTCCTGAGAACTTCCATAAGCATCTCCTTCCACTTAGTGTCCATATGACAACATGGCTCCTGAAATGGGCGCAGCCAACCGAGTTCATTGTACACTGTTCATTTTTTGTACATTGAAAATTTCACTCAGTAATGGTATTATAAACCAATGAATTGAACATATATTGACTCTCAGATAATCACTCCTCAAATTTGATTTACTCAGGTACATGATACCATATTTTACAGCATAACTTGTTTTTAAATTTTATTCTTCAGAGTTACATTGAATATCTTGATCAACTTTTTTTTTAATTTTTATTTTTACTTTATTTTACTTTTCAATACTCTATTGGCTTTGCCATACATCGACATGAATCCACCACAGGTGTAAAATATTATTCAGTTTATGGTTGCCAGGGAGGGGAATGAGGGAAAGGGATAGGTTGGGAGTTTGGAACAGACATTATACACTGCTATATTTAAAAATGTATCAGTTCAGTTAGTCACTCAGTCGTATCAGACTCTTTTCTACACCATGAATTGCAGCACACCAGGCCTCCCTGTCCATCACCAGCTCCCGGAAGTCACCCAAACCCATGTCCATTGAGTCGGTGATGCCATCCAACAATCTCATCCTCTGTAATCCCCTTTTCCTTCTGCCCTCATTCTTTCCCAGCATCAGGGTCTTTTCAGATGAGTCAGTTCTTTGCATCAGGTGGCCAAAGGACTGGAGTTTCAGCTTCAACATCAGTCCTTCCAAAGAATACCCAGGACTGACCTCCTTTAGGATGGACTAGGTGGATCTCCTTGCAGTCCAAGGGACTCTCAAGAGTCTTCTCCAACACCACAGTTCAAAAGCATCAATTCTTTGGTGCTCAGCTTTCTTTATAGTCCAACTCTCACATCCATACATAACTACTGGAAAAACCACAGCCCTGACTGAATGGACCTTTGTTGACAAAGTAATGTCTCTGCTTTTTAATATGCTGTCTAGGTTGATCACAACTTTCCTTCCAAGGAGTAAGAGGCTTTTAATTTCATGGCTGCAGTCACAATCTGCAGTGATTCTGGAGCCCAAAAAAATAAAGTCTGACACTTTTTCCACTGTTTTCCCATCTACTTGCATGAAGTGATAGGACCAGATGCCATGATCTTCGTTTTCTGAATGTTGAGCTTTAAGCCGACTTTTTCACGCTCCTCTTTCACTTTCATCAAGAACTCTTTAGTTCTTCTTCACTTTCTGCCATAAAGGTGGTGTCATCTGCATATCTGAGGTTATTGATATTTCTCCCAGCAATCTTGATTCCAGCTTGTGTTTCTTCCAGTCCAGCGTTTCTCATGATGTACTCTGCATATAAGTTAAATAAGCAAGGTGACAATATACAGCCTTGACATACTCCTTTCTTATTTGGAACCAGTCTGTTGTTCTATGTCCAGTTCNTTTCTCCCAGCAATCTTGATTCCAGCTTGTGTTTCTTCCAGTCCAGCGTTTCTCATGATGTACTCTGCATATAAGTTAAATAAGCAAGGTGACAATATACAGCCTTGACATACTCCTTTCTTATTTGGAACCAGTCTGCTGTTCTGTGTCCAGTTCTAACTGTTGCTTTCTGACCTGCATACAGGTTTCTACAGAGGCAAGTCAGGTGGTCTGGTATTCCCATCTCTTTCAGAATTTTCCATAGTTTATTGTGATCTATGCAGTCAAAAGCTATGGCATAGTCAATAAAGCAGAAATAGATGTTATTTCTGGAACTCTCTTGATTTTTTGATGATCCAGCCAAAATGGATAACTAATAAGTAACTGTATGGTTCATGGAACTCTGCTAAGTCACTTCAGTAGTGTCTGACTCTGTACCACCCCATAGACAGCAGCCCACCAGGCTCCCCCGTCCCTGGGATTCTCCAGGCAAGAACATTTGAGTGGGTTGCCATTTCCTTCGCCAATGCATGAAAGTGAAAAGGGAAAGTGAAGTCGGTCAGTCTTGTCCAATTCTTCGCAACCCCATGGACTGCAGCCCACCAGGCTCCTCCACCCATGGGATTTTCTAGGCAAGAGTACTGGAGTGGGGTGCCATTGCCTTTTCCCATGTTAAGTTGACTGATGACTAAATCAAGACCAGCTCTGTGTTTTGTTTTTTCCTCATGAAGGAAGTGGAATTTCTGATGAGAGAACCATTATACCAAGAATCAGATGTTTCAGTTTTTGATAACAAAAATTTCAGAGAATACTTGAAATCATTTGTGTAATCTGTGGGCATATGCAAGAGTTGGAAACCATGCAATTTCTAAATCACCTCCTTTGGAAGGCATAGAGACCAAGGTGTTACCTATTCTTCTGCCCTAACCCTGAGGTCTGAATCTGGTGGAGGAGGCCACTCAGCCTCTTTTCAGAGCAAAGAAATGGAGTGCTTTATGCCTCCCTTACCTCACCACATTTGTCTGCACAGGACTGAATGCCCGTCCCTCCCAAACACTGACACAGTTTAAATAATCATTCACGAACCCTCAGCCTTTTGAGATGGATCATAGACCTATATGTGTACCTAGAACACAAAGTCTCAAATAGAAAGTTCTGGGCTAGACAGTGATTTCTTGAACAGGACACAAAAGTCAGTAACCATAAAAACTTTTGACAAGTTAGACTTCATCAAAATTAAAAAGTCTCTGTAAGATTCCATTAAAATAATGGACAAACCACAGATAGGGAAAAT
>SJYV01034882.1:326905-380503 GCA_006410875.1 Neotragus pygmaeus | reverse complement strand
TTTCTTTTTTGTATATAGATTCAGTTGTCTCATTTTTTATATTACACATATAAGTGAAATCGTAAAGCATTTGTTGTTCTCTGTCAGACTTATTTCACTGAGCATAATATTCTCAAAGTCTATCCATGCTACAAATGTCAGTATATGTCAGTATTTCATTCTTTTTTATGGCAGAGTAATATTCCATTGCATGCACATAAACACACATATACATCCCATCTTTTCAGTTCAGTTCAGTTCAGTCACTCAGTTGTGTCCGACTCTTTGCAACCCCATGAATCGCAGCACACCAGGCCTCCCTGTCCATCACCAGCACCCAGAGTTCACTCAGACTCATGTCCATCGAGTCCGTGATGCCATCCAGCCATCTCATCCTTGGTCGTTCCCTTCTCCTCCTGCCCCCAATCCCTCCCAGCATCAAAGTCTTCTCCAATGAGTCAACTCTTCGCATGAGGTGCCAAAGTACTGGAGTTTCAGCTTTAGCATCATTCCTTCCAAAGAAATCCTAGGGTTGCTCTCCTTCAGAATGGACTGGTTGGATCTCCTTGCAGTCCAAGAGACTCTCAAAAGTCTTCTCCAACACCACAGTTCAAAAGCATCAATTCTTCGGCGCTCAGCCTTCTTCACAGTTCAACTCTCACATCCATATGTGACTACTGGAAAATCCCATCTTTTAGTCACTCCATTTTTGGTAACTGCTGAGGAAGAAAAGTCCATATGATGTGGTAGGAAGAGCAGGCTGAGAATCTACCTATAATGGCTCTGAACAGTCTAGGATCTGAAATATATGTGGCTTTACCACCCGCTCCTTTCATAACTCACTGTAGTATCTCTTCAGCCCCCGCTACTCCATCACTTTTGTTTCTCTAGCTTCCTTTTCACAGCCTTCATCTTTTGTGTCCTCTTCACTGCTGTTGCTTTAACATTGAGGAAATTTCTATTTTGATACCCATGACACGCTGCTCAGTTTTCCTCCCACCTCTCGTGCCATGTTTTAAATTTTCCTTCTAAGATGTTTTATTTTCACTTGTCCACTTCTTACATTAATTTCCTCTCCCAGTGTCCGTCAAATACTAGGTACCTGCTTCCAGCCAAGCTCTGTTCTAGGCCTTGAGATACAGCAGTGAATTTGACACAGTATTTAGGTTTCCCTGGTGGCTCAGATGGTACAGCGTCTGCCTACAATGTGGGAGACCTGGGTTCGATCCCTGGGTTGGGAAGATCCTCTGGAGAAGGAAATGGCAGCCCACTCCAGTACTCTTGCCTGGAAAATCCCATGGATGGAGGAGCCTGGTAGGCTACAATCTATGGAGTCGCAAAGAGTCAGACACGACTGAGCGACTTCACCTCACCTCACCTCATGCTTAATTAAGTTTGTGTCCCAAAAGGATGACAGACACTCATGTAGCTAATTGAGGTAATGCCTCAAAAGGAAAAAGGCTAGGATAGAGAGAGAAGGGGAAGCTAATTTTTGTAGGTGGGGAACGTGCTTGTAGGGGTGGGGACAGTAAGGCTAGGGGCCATATGGCTAGAGACAAAAGAGCAAGATGTGAAGGGTTAAGAGAAGCGAGACACAGAGAATTACAGGCCATTTGGACCTTATAGACCATGGTCCTGAGCTCAGATCTTAGAAATTTCCTGTATAGTAATATTCTGAGGTTCTGTGAGCTTTCCCCAAGATTTGCTGTTGGCTCTCCCTCAGATCTCTTTATGAACTTTTCCTGTTCATTTTTTCCCCAACAGTTTTAGCTATTGCCTTTGAGAAGTATCCCATTTCTAATATATTTGTGGCCACGGCAATTTTTCTGAATAAAAATTCTGCATCTCTCCTTTGCATGTTGAGTATATTCACCATTACTGCAAGTGAACATGCTTAATGAACGGATCATCTTCCTGACCTTTCTAATCAGCTTTCTCTTTTAGCTTTTCTGTTTCTGTGAGCAAAAGCATTAATTTCCTAGTCACCCAACTTCAAAATTTTGGAGATTGCACCTTCTTCCCTTCCTTTATATTTGCTTCTCATTTTGTCATCTAGTAAATAGTTATTGAGCATCTAGTTTGTGCCAGGCACTGTTTTAGGCACTTGAGATACAGAATGAACAGAACAGATTGAAAGTAAATTCCTGACAAGCAGGATATTGCTGGGACATCGACAGTGAACAAGGAACGTGATAAATGGTTAGGTTAGCTAGTGCATCAGAAAGCAGTGCGTGCAATGGAAAAGATGGGCAGGGTAAGAGAGTTTGGGGTGCTGGGTGGGGGAAGCAGGTAGATAGTCAGGGTGTGCTTTACTTAGGTAAAGGAGGTGAATGGGTTAGACATGTGGAATTCCAGGGGGAGAAAGATTTCAGGAAGAGGAAGTTCAGTTCAGTTCAGTTCAGTCGCTCAGTCGTGTCCGACTCTTTGCGACCCCATGAATTGCAGCACGCCAGGCCTCCCTGTTCATCACCATCTCCCGGAGTTCACTCAGACTCACGTCCATCGAGTCCGTGATGCCATCCAGCCATCTCATCCTCAGTCGTCCCCTTCTCCTCCTGCCCCCAATTCCTCCAGCATCAGAGTCTTTTCCAATGAGTCAACTCTTTGCATGAGGTGGCCAAAGTATTGGAGTTTCAGCTTTAGCATCATTCCTTCCAAAGAAATCCCAGGATTGATCTCCTTCAAGGCCTTAACAAAGGCATTTACCTGGGATATCAGGAATCAGCAGGGAGCCCGTTGTGGCTAAAGTGGAACCAGCAAGGGCAAGAGTAAAGAGATGAGGCCCAGGAGATGGTGGTGCCAAGAATGGGCATCTTGAAAACTATGATTATTAATATACATGGCATGGGTATCCTTGGAAGTTTTGCTTTTTTTAAAAAAATTCTTTATTTATTTGTTCCGGGTCTTAGTTGCAGCCTGTGAACTCCAAACTCTTAGTTGTGACATGTGGGAACCTGGGTCCCCTGCACTGAGAGCATGGAGTCTTAGCCACTAGACTACCAGGGAAGTCCCCCTTGGAAGGTTTTAAGCAGAGGAGCTTCCATGTTAACAGGTGACCAAGTATTTATTTTTTCCTATAATAATCACTCTTGACGTTATTCCTTTATTCTTTCTCTTTCCCTTTTTCTCTTCCCATTGCCACTTCTGCCACCTGAACTTTTAGCCTCATGCTTGCTTGTTTCCTAGTCTTTCTTCCATCTGGAACTTAATCCTCAGATAAATCTTAAAACATCACTTCATGGGGCTTCATGGTGGCTCAGTGTTAAGGAGTCTGCGTACCAGTGCAAGAGACGCCAAGATCAGTCCCTGATCTGGGAAGATCCCACATGTGGTAAAATTACTGAGCCTATGTGCTACAGCTATTGAGCCTGTGCTTGGAGCCTGCAAGCCACAGCTACTGAGCCCACATGCGGCAACTACTGAAGCCCTTGTGCCCTAAAGGCTGAGATCCACAGCAAGAGAAGCCAACGAAGTGAGAAGCCCACACGTGGCAATCAAAGAGGAGCCCCCACTCTTCACAACTACAAAAAACGCTTGCACAACAACAAAGACCCAGCACAGACAAAAACAATAAATAAATAAAAATCATTTTTAAAATCCCACTTTCTTTTAGCCCAGCTGATCAACCTTAGTTGTTCTCCATGTTACAAGTTAAAAATTCAGATACAAGGTGACACAAATCTTCTGTGAGCTGTTTCCCAGAGCTGCCCTGAACAGACTCTGCTCTGAATGAGTGGGGTACCCACTGCCCTCAAGCATGTGTTGGGGTTTTGCGCTTCACAACCTTTGTTCAAGCCTGAACTGTCTCACTTCTAATGCCTTCTCTCACACTGCCAGCACAGCAATCCTCCCACCAAGAACCTCTAAAAATTCTCCATCCCCTCCCTTTACCTTGCATTCATGTCACTTTTCATCAAAAATGTATTGAAGGCATATTTTGTGTGGCCGTTGTGCTGGTGCTTAAGGAGACAAAGGTGACTTGAGACCCAAGTTCGCTTCTGGAGCTGACAGTGCCACAGGTGCTATGTACTTAGCCGCTCAGTCACCTCCGACTCTTTGCAACCCCATGGACTGTAGCCCGCCAGGCACCTCTGTCCACGGGGATTCTCCATGCCCTGTCCAGGGGATCTTCCAAACCCAGAGATCGAATCCAGGTCTCCCACACTGCACGCGGATTCTTTATCATCTGAGCCACCCGGGAATCCCAACAGTGCCGTGAGGGAGACAGAAAATAATAAAGGTAACACTTAGGTGAGTCAACTTGGGATTTGTGTTAAGGGCTGTGAGAGAAAATACATTGCTCTGTCAGACTAATTGGCTAAAAGATAGGCCCTAATTTACATGGGGATACCTAGTCTATATGCGGGTAAAGGAGTCAGAAAATAATTTCTACGGAAGTAACATTTAAACTGTGATCATAGTGCATTCGTACTCAGTTGTGTCCAACTGTTTGTGAACCCGTGGACTGTAGCCTGCCAGGCTCTTCTGTCCATGAAATTTTTCAGGCAAAAATACTGGAGTGGGTTGCCATTTTTGATTCCAAAGGATCTTCCCCACCCAGGGATCAAACTCATGTCTCTTACAACACCTGCCTTTAAACTGAGACCTGGAGAATAAAACACAGCCAGCTAATGGAAGTGTGGCATGGCGTGGGAGGAACCTTCTAAATAGAACCAACAACGTTTCAAAGTCTGAGGCATAAAGAAGGTGGGGCTATCAAAAGAAAAGCGGCACTGAACACAGGCCCCTCAGGCTGGAGCACTGGAAGTCCGGGGACAGGGGCAGTTCTTGGGGGTCAATAGGCAGGGCTGGGGATATAGAGGCCGTGAAGGAGTGTGGTTTGAAGTGCAATGGGAAGCAACTGAAGTGTTTTCAGGTGAAGGAGTGACATGATCTTATCTGAGTTTGAGACGGCCACCTGTTCATCAGAATCCGTTGTCTTTCCTCCCTGGGCACACAGCCAGATTCTGTTTCCTGACTTTCTTTGCAATTGGCTGTGAGCCAACCATGCGACTGTATCCTGGTCATGTCACCGGTANTGTCTTTCCTCCCTGGGCACACAGCCAGATTCTGTTTCCTGACTTTCTTTGCAATTGGCTGTGAGCCAACCATGCGACTGTATCCTGCCCGTGGAAGTAAGTGGTACCGGTGACATGACCAGGGCTAACTCAGAAAAAATCTTCCGTGCGGGCTTCCTCCTGCTGTTCCCCCTTTGGACTGGGCAAACATGGCACCTGTATTGAAATGGCAGCGCCACCGTCAGTCTGGACACCCACATGGCTTGTGGAGCAGAACCCCCGCCTGGCTGACCTAGAAATATTCTGAGCTTCTGTGTGAGCAGGAAAGCAGCACCTGATGTTTTGAGCCCTTCCACAGTCTGTCCATTTGTTATCACATTCTAGCTTGTCTAAAATAATACCATAAGTTGAAATAGTAATTTTTGGCTGCTCTGCTATGTGGAAAAGTGAGTGACAGTGTGAACAATAACAATAGCCAAAGTGAAATTCACATAGGCATTAGGGAGATTTCAGCTGAAATAGATTTTGGGTGGAGAATCAAGAGCTCCTTTGACAGTTGGCTTGTGCAGTAGGTTTGTGGGCAAAGAATCTCCCTAATTTGACTTTCAAGTGCTGTTATCATTTACTGTCTGGACTTTTCAGAATATACATCACTGAATACCTTTAGGCATATATTTCATTTATTTGGCTAGATTGCCCTCAGCTGGAGGGTAGGTGAACCATGTCTTTGAGGATTTTTATTTTACTAAGGTTATCCGGTAGAGTGCTTTAGATAAGATTTTTTTTTTTTTCATTTAACTTTGCTTACATGATGAATAAAAGGGTAGGCTCTCACTAAATGGGAAGGAAATCCAAAAAAGAGGGGATGTATGTATTTGCATAGCTGATTCACTTTGCTATAGAGCAGAAACTAACACAGTATTGTAAAGCAACTATATTCTAAAGAAAAAAAATTTTTAAAGATGATTTCCTGTCCTTGGAGTTATGAGAGGTTATGTGATCCAGCTTTTCCTTGCCAGTGACTCTGCCTCAACCTCGTTTAAATTTTCATTGTCTTCTAAGGGGGAGGGTTAGATGTTTAACTTTTACCTGTGACCTAGTGGAGAAAGTAACATCATGGGGCCTGAGATTTGGGCATTTCCAAAGAAGGTATGTAGAAATGATTTTTAATGGCATGTGGGCCAGTCCTTCCTGCTTTCCCCATGGCTTTCAAGTGTCCCCAGTAGTCATTGCCCATTGCTAAGAGGTTGCTGGCTGCTTCAGTGACCACCGTTTCCACTCAGTTTTAGGCACTCATTTGGAGAATCGTTGTGATCTGTGGAAGGTCTCACAATAGGAGGTAATTTCTGTAATCCAAATGAGCAATGATGAGGTCTGTAACTAAGGAAGTGGCAGTGTAAATAGATGGGGAAAGAATGGAAGAGACTTTACAGAACAATATGACTGAATGGATTTAGGGCAAAAAAAAAAAAAAAAGACTTGAATGAAGATGAATACTGATAAACTTCAATCTGTAGACTTTGGTATATACAATAGACCTGTGTTTCCATAATAAAGCCAGTTAACACTGCCTCCCATCAACAGGTAGCATTAGGAATGAGGCTGAACGTTTCAGCCTTGGATGTAGTCCTGTTAGTTAACTTTTTATATGTTTACTATGTTTATGCTTAGTTTGCATGTGTTTTATGAACATTATCCCTGGTGGCTCAGATGGGAAAGAGTCTGCCCACATTGTAGGAGACCTGAGTTCTATCCCTCGGTTGGGAAGATCCCCTGGAGAAGGAAATGGCAACCCACTCCAGTATTCTTGCCTGGAAAATCCCATGGACAGAGGAGCCTGGCAGACTACACTCCATAGGGTTGCAAAGAGTCAGACACAGCTGAGTGACTTCACTTTCACTATCTATGAATACTATTAACCCATCAAAAAAGTGAATTCAAAATTACTGAGAAAAAGAGATTTAAGAATATGACATTAATGCTAAAGAGATTAAAACAAAAATTGAAAAGCATGAGAAAGATGTTGGAAATTGTGTTTGTAGAGGAGATGAATCCATTAACAAGAGGGTCAAGGCCACTTGGGAAAAAAAGCATTTTTTCAGTACAGCACTAGGGGAAAAGTAATTGACCAGATGAGGAAACACCTCCAGATATTGGAGTTGTGTCTGGAAGATCAGCATTACTACTGAATACCCACTAGCTCAATGTTTTTTGTGATGAAAGGGTAGAAGTTTTTTCAAGAGGGTAAAACTAACCACTGTGGAAAAGCTGTAGTGATATTTCCTTGTAAGACAAGGTGACATAAATTCAAAGGCTGTTTGAATGTGCACAGTAGTTAGGGGGATGTAGAGATGGCACATGGAGATACCAGAGCTTCTGAGAATCCCCTCTGAGGCTTACACAGAGGGAGCAGGGGTGCAAACATATCTAGGAGGAGAAGCCAGAATAGAAAATGGGGACAGATGTGAATGCAACAGAAAAGCAATAGTAATAGGCATATTTGCTGAAAACTGATGCTATGAGGCAAGGTTTACCTACATTTCACATCTGTGCTGCTTGATACGGAGCAGTAGAGCCATTAGACCAGCAATTTAGAAGGGGTGGGAATCATTCCCCCTTCCCCTTGCCTATATTCCATGAGAGTGAGTAACCTCACATTTGAAAATAAAGAATGAGAGCCTCAGAAGAAGAAGATGACTTAGATCTGATAAATATTTTCAAATAATTACAATTCAACACTAATACATTACTTTTTCAACTTTGTTTTCAAATAAATGTACTGCTATTTAAATTAATATTCCATATTAGTGCATGTGATAGTAATTTAATATTAATTATATTAGTCTATGTAATGTTAGATTTTATTAGACTGATTATATTCTTTGTAGTTGAAGATGGAGAAGCTCTATACAGTCACCAAATCGAGACCAGAAGTTGACTGTGGCTCAGACCATGAACTTCTTATTGCAAAATTTAGACTGAAATTGAAAAAACGTAGGGAAAAACACGAGGCCATTCAGGTATGAACTAAATCAAATCCCTTATGATTATACAATGAAAGTAATAAATAGATACAAGGGATTAGATCTGATAGACAGAGTATCTGAAGAACTATGGACAGAGGATCACAACATTGTACAGGAGGTGGTGATCAAAGCCATCCCCAAGGGGAAAAAAAAATGAAAATAAAGTGAAATGGTTGTCTTAGTAGGCCTTACAAATAGTTGAGAAAAGAAGAGAAGGGAAAGGCAAAGGCAAAAAGGGAAGATATACCCATCTGAATGCAGAGTTCCAAGGAATAGCAAGGAGAGATAAGAAAGCTTTCTTTAGTCATCAGTGCAAAAAAGTAGAGGAAAGCGACAGAATGGGAAAGACTAGAGATCTCTTCAAGAAAATTANAAGGGAAAGGCAAAGGCAAAAAGGGAAGATATACCCATCTGAATGCAGAGTTCCAAGGAATAGCAAGGAGAGATAAGAAAGCTTTCTTTAGTCATCAGTGCAAAAAAGTAGAGGAAAGCGACAGAATGGGAAAGACTAGAGATCTCTTCAAGAAAATTAGAGATAATAAGGGACATTTCATGCAAAGATGGGCACAATAAAGGGCAAAATGGTATGGGCTTAACAGAAGCAGAAGGTTTTAAGAAGAGGTGACAAGAATACACAAAAGAACTGTACAAAAGAGATCTTAATGACCCAGATAACCATGATGGATCAGTCACCTAGAGCCAGACATCCTGGAATATGAAGTCAAATGGGCCTTAGGAAGAAACACTACGAAACAAAACTAGTAGAGGTGATGGAATTCCAGCTGAACTATTTTCAAATCCTAAAAGATGATGCTGTGAAAGTGCTACACTCAACATGGAAAATTTGGAAATTTGGAAAACTCACCAGTGGGCCACAGGAATGGAAAAGGTCAGTCTTCACTCCAATCCCAAAGGCAATGTCAAAGGATGTTCAAACTATCATACAATCGCACTCATCTAACATGCTAGGAAAGTAATGCTTAAAATTCTCCAAGCTAGGTTTCACCAGTATGTGAATGAAGAATTCCAGATGTTTAAGCTGGATTTAGAAAAGGCAGAGGAACCAGAGATCAAATTGCCAACATCTGTTGGATCATAGAAAAAACAAGGAAATTTCAGACAAACATCTACTTCAGCTTCACCGATGACGCTAAAGCTTTTGACTATGTGGATCACAACAAACTGGAAGATTCTTAAAGAGATGGAAGTGCCAGAACACCTTACCTGCCTCCTGAGAAACTTGTATGCAGGTCAAGAAGCAACAGTAAGAACCAGATAAGGATCAATGGACTGGTTCAAAATTGGGAAAGGAGTACATCAAGGCTGTATATTGTCACCCTGCTTATTTAACTTACATGCAGAGTTTATCATGCAAAATACCCAGCTGGTGAAGCACAAGCCGGAATCAGGTTTGCCAGGAGAACTATCAATAACCTTAGATATGGAGATGACACCACCCTTATGGCAGAAAGTGAAGAGGAACTAAAAAGCCTGTTAATTACAGTGAAAGAGGAGAGTGTAAAAACTGGCTTAAAATTCAACATTCAAAAAACTAAGATCATGGAATCTGGTCCCTTCACTTCATGGCAAATAGATGGGGAAACAATGGACACAGTGACAGACTTTATTTTCTTGGGCTCCAAAATCACTGCAGATCATGACTGCTGCCATGAAATTAAAAGATACTTGCTCCTTGGAAGAAAAGCTATGGCAACCATAGACAGCGTATTAAAAAGCAGAAACATAATTTTTCCAACAAAGGTCCATTTAGTCAAAGCTGTGGTTTTTCCAGTAGTCATGTATGGATGTGAGAGTTGGACCACATAGAAGGCTGAGCACTGAAGTATTAATTGATGCTTTAGAACTGTGATGTTGAAGACTCTGGAGAGTCCGTTGGACTGCAAAGAGATCAAACCAATCAGTCCTGAAAGAATTCAATCCTGAATATTCATTTAAAGGACTGATGCTGAAGCCGAGCTCCAGTGCTTTGGCCACCTGATGCAAAGAGCGGACTCATTAGAAAAGACCCTGATGCTGGGAACGATTGAAGGCAAGAGGAGAAGGGGATGACAGGATGAGATTGTTGGAAGGCATTACTGACTTAATGGACATGAGTTTGAGCATGCTCTGGGAGATGGTGAAGGACAGAAAAGCCTGGCGTTCTGAGTCCATGGGATTGCAAAGGGTTGGAAGCTAATGAGTGACTGAACAACAACATTAGTATTTGTGGGACTTGCCTCATGGCTGAGCCATAAAGAATCTGCCTGCCAATGCAGGAGCTGTGGGTTTGATCCCTGGGTTGGGAAGATCCCCTGGAGAGGGAAATGGTAACCCACTCCAGTATTCTTGCCTGGGAAATCCTATGGACAGAGTAGCCTAGCAGTCTACAATCCATGGGTGACAAAAAAGTCAAACCTGACTTAGATACTAAAACAACAAAATAACAGTTAGTGTATGACCTTTACAATAGGAATATGAGCTGTAGCTATTTGAATGTACTGCGGACTCAATACTTAATGAAGAATAAATTTCAGACAAACTGTCATTTCTCTTCAACTGTAGTAGTGAATAGTATAGTCCTGGTGTTTTCTAAGTAAATCAAAGATGAAACAGTAATAGAAACACCAGTGAGGTGAAAGGAAGGAACTGAATATCAGATAACCTTTTCATTCAAAAGGATGAAGCTGGAGAAGGAACAAAACAGGTAAAATCATGAAATTAGATACATATGGGCAAAATTTGAGCTAGTTCTTCAAATTAATAAATATTAGAAATATAGAATTTCCAATGAAACTGAGGTGAATTAAGGACAGAAGTAACTTTGTGTATGGAGTGCCCCATGGAACTCATTCCTCTCATACCATGGTGATATGATGGGAAGATATAAATAGGTTACAGAAATACTTAGCAGCAGGGGACAATAGCCCCACAATGGGTTACTATGGAAAATCAGATTTTTCTTGAATATATGTTCCTGTAAGTTTTTTTAGAGATAAAATGCTAAGTAGAATACATAAATGTGCTTCATCTATAGACTGATGAAACTATATAGATTGTATGATTTTCTTATTCTTACCCTGTATAAAGCTCTTGTTTTGCCTTATCTGCATGTGTGCTAAGTTGCTTCCGTTGTGTCAGACTCTTTGTGACCCTATGGACTATAGCCTGACAGGCTCCTCTGTCCATGGGATTCTCCAGGCAAGAATATGGGAGTAGGTTGCCATGCCCTCCTTCAGAGATCTTCCCTACCCTCGGATCAAACCACATCTCTTATGTCTCCTGCATTGGCAGGTGGGTTCTTTACCAGTAGTGCCACCTGGGAAGTCCACTTTTCCTTATGTAGGGAAAGAACACATTAACAAGATGCTGCCAGGCAGGCTCCCTCACCCCACACTCTCACGCCTCTAGCCCCATGTGCTATGAACAGTGACTTTGCAGGGTTATGTAGCGGCTGAGATCACATGCACCTCACGAGGGCCTCACTTGCACCTCACGAGGGCCTCACTTGGCCATGGGCTCCGTGGTGTGGTATGCCTGTGATGAACTTCACCATGAAGGCCCTGGCTGCTGCTGCATCAGGGCCACACTGGAGTGACCCATGGTTGCGTTGTGTGGGGTTGTGTTACGGCTGCGGCTATGGCTGCTTCTCCCCTGCCTGCTTCATCAGCCAGGAGAGAGGCTGTGTTATGGCTGCCGTGCCAGCCAGGGGAAAATAAATGTGTCTGCAGTTCCTGTTGTTCCTTGAGTCTTCATCCAGCCTCTGATTTCCTGCATTGCCTACCCTGGGTTCAGCAAACAGTGTGAACAGCAAGACAACTGGCATCACAAATAAGATCAACAACACCTAGGAATAAAATATTCCTATCATATATGAATTTCTACTTTGAATAACTGATATTTATAGTGGCTTAACCATTTTAATCTGGTGGCTCAGATGGTAAAGAGTCTGCCTGCAGTGCAGGAGACGTGGGTTCGATCCCTGAGTTGGGAAGACCCCCTGGAGAAGGGAATGGCAACCCACTCCAGTACTCTTGCCTGGAGAATCCCCAGCACAGAGGAGCCTGGTGGGCTACAGTCCTTGGAGTTGCAAAGAGTTAGACACAACTGAACAACTAACAATAACCAGTTTAAATTTATAACCAAAAGTGGAAAGAAAGTTCATTAGTTTTCAAAAATTGTATTCTTACCATTTAAAAAACTAAATATAAGCTAGAGATGATAGATATTTCTTTTAACGTAACACATTTTATGTTTTCTCTAGGCTGGAATGATAAAAAGTGATAATGATGAGTATTTCATTGAACCCTTGGAAAGAGGTAAGCAGATGGAGGAAGAAAAAGGAAGGATTCATGTTGTCTACAAGAGATCAGCAGTAGAACGGGCTCCCATAGACATGTCCCAAGACTTCCACTACAGAGGTAGGCATCTTTGACAAGCCTCAATAGTTAACTGTGGTTCTAAGATATGATGAAAACAACTCTCTCATCAGTTAAGAGAATGTGATAGTCATGTGCCTTTGTATAATGTAGAAGAAGCAAAAGAAGCTTATATTTATAAATTATGACATATGGCTTGCCATTTATAAATGCATAAGAGAAATATATATTACAGGGATTATTTTATTTCAAGGCATCATTCTCCCAATTTCTTATTTTAAAATTTCCTTTAAATTTTCACATTAAAATGAACTTTTCTCTAGATTGGGTTAAAATTTCAAAGTGTGTCTTTAAGGATAATCTCAATTATGCATTATTAATATTATTTTAAAACTTTTAAAATGAGATATATTGACACAGCAAAGAACTGTATTTTGTTTGTAGTCCAGCGTGATAGATAACATTTGAAAATAAGAATGCTATTTGATTTTGCCTATTTTGCAAAACTTTTTACAATATAAAAGTGACAATTAGTTGAATGATTCTGTCAAATTTTATTTTAAGGTAGGCTAGGCCACTAAAGTCTAGTGAATTATTGACTGTCAAGGTTTTCTGTTTATTTTTTAAATGAGATTAGAAAGTAACTTGGTATTAAAGAGGTGTTTTTATAAGTTTGGTATTGAAATTCCCTTTATGGAAAATAAAGGAATAATAGAAATCTGTTTTTTAACCAAATCTCAAAAAACCTATACAATTGACCCTTGAACAGTACTGGGGTTGGAGTGTCAATCCTCCTTGCCCTTGAAAATAGCCTCATTCCTTACATGTGAGTCCTCTGTATCTGAGGTTCCCTATCCTCAGATTCAACCAACTCTGGATTCAACCAACTGGGAATCAGTGGATCATACAATATGGTAGTATTTACTGTAGAAAAAAAAATCCATTTAGAAGTCAGCCCAGGTAGTTCAAACCCCTGTTGTTCAAGGGTCAACTATATTTTCTTTTGTAAGGCTAACTTTCTAAATTAAAGGCAATGGAAATTTCCCCTAGGGAAATGTCAGGGATACAGATAATCTTAATTTAGCAGCCATCTGTCTTCTAGATTAATGATGTCTTCTGAGAGCTGTTGCCTAGTTATTAGTCTGAGGTTCAGATGCCACCATCTTCCTTTTATATGTGGTGTTAATTGAAATAGTACCATTTAAAATGCATTTAAAATTAACATGGCCTGAAAATGTTTTGAGGAATTTCTGATTTGAAACAATAGGTCTGTATTAACAGATGCAGTGCTATGAAATGTGTATCTATCCCAGGGGGTCACTGTGGTATAATAGGAAGGAAATACACTCTGCAGTTAGAGAGACATAATAATGATAATAATTAATAATAATAATGTGAGTAACAGCTCTACAGCATAAGTTGTTAGATTAGTGGTTACCATTTTGGAGCCTCAGTTTCTTTATCTGTGAGTAGAGATGAAAATGTTGTGAATGCAGTACCATTAATTCTCATTTATAAGTATCTTCATGCTTTAGAAATGTTAATCTAAATCAAAAGATGGTTATATCAAAGGGTAGATAGTAGGATGCAGTGCTTTTACTATAATCCTGATTGTTGTATGTTAAAAGTAATATCTTTTTTGAAGCAACAAACATCTTTTAGGAAAGCATAGCCCCACAGACTATAGAATGGTCTTGGAGAACTGGAAACCAGATTAGCCTCTATGACTGTCCTCCTCTGCTCCACTATCATACTGTAGTTTCACCAAACTGTACCCTGTTCCTCCATTGCAGTCTCCGAAGATGTCTATTTCTATCAATAACAGTCTTTAGTGCTTTCCGATAGTCTGATATCTATAGAGGAAGAGAGATTATTTTTTTATTGAAATAATAAAATTGTAAGAAATATTACATTTAATACCTATTGTATTTTTAGATGTTAAATTAGACAAAAAAAATTCAGGAGTCAAGGTATATACATTTAAAAGAATTGGATATAATTAATTTGGGACATTATTTTAGGAGACCATTAAAAATATAAATTCCAATAGCATCAGTATCAGTATACTCAGATTATATGAGGAATTTTTAAGAAGACAGACTGAAAACAGTTTTCCAGTTGCAAATAGAGGATTCAGTTCAGATCAGTTCAGTTGCTCAGTCGTGTCCGACTCTTTGCAAACCCATGAATCACAGCATGCCAGGCCTCCTTGTCCATCACCAACTCCCGGAGTTCACTCAGACTCACGTCCATCAAGTCGGTGATGCCATCCAGCCATCTCATCCTCTGTCGTCCCCTTCTCCTCCTGCCCCCAATCCCTCCCAGCATCAGGGTCTTTTCCAATGAGTCAACTCTTCGAATAGAGGATTACTTTATAGTAAAAAGTAAGCCACAACCTAGGGTAATATATTTTGGAAAGGTTTTCAACAGTCATGGGTCAAAGCAAAAGGGATTCCTTTGTTAACTCTCAGTTACCTTAAAACTGGAACCAAAATAGAACCATTCAGTTCTCTTAGAATATTCCATGATAAACCTTGGTATGAACTTCACAATTTTTATTTTCTTATTTATGTAGTTCCAATTGAACTGAGTTGCTGGTGCTAGCAAATTATCTCCTTTGGAGAGTCTTAAATTGTAATGATATATTTTAAAAGTGTAAATATCTTCCTAGGGTAAATAGAGATTCAAATCTAGAACCTGAAGTACCATACTATAATATTTAAATTATTCTTTTAATTTCTTGGTTTTAGGACTGAGAGCCAAGATTTTTCATGGACTAAATATTTTCCAAGGAAAAATTAAGAATATATTTTTATAATTCATTCCATCATTCTGAAATGTAAAATTAAACAGGTTCCAGAATTATAAAGATATATTGGTTTATAAATGAAAACTAGCATGATATAAAATCGTAAGTTGGGGGTTCAATATAGGATGTTGTTTTAGGAGATACAAGGTCTCTCTTCCCTGAGTTATAGGAAGAGGAATAAAATATATAAGATAAGACTTCCTCAGAAAGGAATGTATTTGAGGGCCACGGTCTTCATAAATTTCTCTAATAGGTTAATATAAACACTCATCAGGAGGAGTTTTGACCATAAGCAAGGCACTTCTATCCCTTTACAGCTTCATCAGTGAGGCCCTTGTAAATAAATACTCTGCTGTTATTTCGCTAGTCATCACACATCGCCTGGCCACATTTCTTGCTTTGTAGGTTTAGCGGTTCAGAAATGCCATTCATTTGAGGTCTGTAGTTTGCTGCAAGTGTTCTAAGGTAAAACCAGGTATGACATGAACTAGGTGAGGAGTAGTGAGTTGGAAAGAAGGAGCCAAACTGGGTTGAGATTGAAGTAAAACAGATGAGGTTATTTGATAGAGTAGTTGTTGGGGTAGAGAGAGAGGAAGAGTGATCATGGATGACTCAGAATCCTAATGTGGAAGACTATAGAGAATTCTGTTTCCAGGATTCAGGTATTTCAAATGAGAAGTTGGAATAGACTTGATGAAGAATGACAAGTAAGAATAATTTTGGATATAACTTTGAAAATCCATTGGGACAGTAAGTGCTCTAAAAAATTCATAGTATATTTTCAAAATCATGTCCCAGTGTCAATGCATGACTGTTATATACCTGTTGCAGTGGGGATGGGTAGAAGTGATCTTGGGAGTCAGGTAGCAGATATTGCCTCATGGTTGCTTAGAATGTCTCTGCTTGCCTTTTACTCTTCCATTTCTAACTCCATATCAGTGGGGATCAGAAACTGAACATTGTACAACTTTGGGAACCCATGAAAGATCTTGCTACCTATCACTATAGGAAAGAAGATTATGTCCTTAAAAACAAACAAAAAAAGAAAAAAAAAAGTATGGTTCTACCATACTCAAGAGCCCTAAGGTATTCCACTTGACTGAAAGCAAATATTTATTCTGATTCTTTATCTTTAAAAATATTTACCTAGGTTTCCATTAAAAGTCACAGCTTTGAACATGTTGAGATGAAAGATTATGTAGTACAATTCAACAACAACATCAGCAAATCCTCCGTCATTTCCATATGTTGCACAGATTTTCTTTCCTTGACCCTTAAAAAGGTTTTATTGTTTTTGAAATGTGGAAAAATATAAATATCTGTTTAGAAATATATTGAACTTGAACTTATAAAGTCACAAATATAGTGCTCTGTTCTAGAGTTAATCTTTCAAGAATAAGACCTAAAACAGTTTTATATTTGGCAATATAAATAATATCTTCCCGTACAGAACTGGCAGGTATTCACAACACATACCACACCCAGGTTCTGGCAAAGAATACCATCCTTTTCATTAAATGACAAATATAAACTTGGCATGCTTATGATAAAGAAACTTGTCTACTTCATCATGGGGGAGAGTTGAAGTTACTTCTTTTTCTGATTTCTGCTTTGGGAGTATGGAAATTACATCCATTTTTGGCATCTTTAGTTTGGACCAAATTGTTTTATATATTACTGATTTGAATTTTACTTGGTAAAAACATGGCTAATAAACTCTGAAAGGGTCATAAAATTCACCACCACTGTTTAAATTAGTCATCAGTCTAAACCCAGATAAAAAGGAAAATACATGTCTGATCATCTCTTAAGAATGTGTACATTGTCATCAATAAGTAGTTTGTTTTAGGTAGTCTATTTTTCTGAGGGGTGGGATAGACTGTATTTGTATGACATCATTCAGCTTCTCATAATTTTTTTCTTAATCTCTAGGCCCTTAGGCTTCTCCCTTCAAATTACAAACTATTCATTCACCAGAAGCTTTGTGTTAAAGTAATTTTTGTAATTACTTCCTACCAGTGGGAAACAAGGAATAGTAAGCCTTTATCTCCTAGCTTCCTTTCAGGATTTTCATTTTCCTGCATGAACCCAAATGCTTGTGTGGCTGGTGTGGTTGTCATGGTGCTGTGAAGGAGTGTCTTTGTCCCAGGTGGGAAACATGTACAAGTCAGAAATGATTTGAGAGTTGCTCCTGGTTGCCAGGGAATGGAACTATGAAACAAGAACTAGAATAATGGGAAGACTATTCCTTATTTTAGTGACACTAGGAACTTCCTAGGCACAGAGTCCTTCCTTGATCTGTAGACACATCAGTAGGTGCTGTAATCCTTTATATTTGGAAGTTCTCATGACCTATGCCCTAATCAAGGAAAAACTTTGGTGGGCATTATAACCCACCAAAAAAGAAAACAAGAGAATTTAATTTTTGCAGATGTTTTCTTATCAATGAAGCAAGAAAGATAATATTACTAAATCATTAAGTTCTGTCAATAGCAAATATTCTTTTAGGTAGATGTTAAATGATGAAATTTTCACAGCTGCATAGTTCAGTCTATAATATAATTTAAGGGCCAGCTATTTGTCAAAGCTCCTCCCATTGGCTTCATATAGAAATATTAATGATGTGTATTGGATTCCTTTTCAGATTGGTTTCTTTATGTTTCATAATCTAGGTATTTATAATAATTATTGACAAAAGGAGGGAATTGAAGATTGAATTTTATGTAATCAGGAAGCAGAGTAAAGATTAAATGAGCTTTTAGATGTGAGAAATTAAAGATAATACTTTATTTCCCTTATTAACATGCCTTACTGGGTCTATTCTATCTCTTCATGAAGAGGTACTATGAAAGGAGTGTTTATATAGACCAGACTTAAAGTGCACAAAATATGAGTCCATATTTTTTCTAATAAGGTATTAAATATGGAAATACACAACTGGTGTTGAGAATTCAAAGTTGCTGGATTACTATCAAAATTTAAGAGACATTGATTCAAATTGCTTTTTGTTTGTTTGTTTTCTTCTCATCTTTCACAACTATTATAACCACTTATATGCTGTTCCACATTAACCTGTTCTTTTGGTTTTGTGCTATTTGTTCACTATTTCAGAGCTCTGGTTAATAATACCAAGCATTCTAAGATTTTGTGTATATTCTTGTCCAAAGGATAGTCTTTAAATGTTTTTTAGATGCTACCTGAGTATAAGCTAATACTCAAGGCTTATATCTCTTAAATGTGATTTATAGATTTATGTGTGGTTTTTGAATGTTAAGAATAAAGTCTGTGTGGGACTAAACCTTTTTACATTCTAAATTCAATCATGTGCTTCAGCATGTTGGCAGGTTTTGTTTTCACGTTTTCAGTTTTATCAGGTCTTACCTCGCATACTCAGGGGAGAAAAGCAATGTTTAAACCCCTTTTGGTGAGACAAATAAGTGATAAAAGCAGACTCTTTTTATGTCCTGTGCTCTGTGCTGGTAAAAAGTCATTGTACAGCCTTTAGGTAACAAGAAATTAAGATATTAGGACAGCTTTTAAATATCTCCATTCCCATTTTTGAATGACGTATGCAGAGAAAGTCAATATAGGAATTTTATGCAAATAAACATTGCCCCTTCTCATTCTGTGATGCTGGTGTTGGCTTTTGAATCCAGTAGGAAGTCCAGAGGAAATCAGCACTAGCTGTAGTAGATGCACCTTCCATTTATGTTTAAAGGGGAGACAATCAGTTAATCAATTAGTCAGGTTAGTATTGATTTAATTTAATCAGGTTAGTATTGATTTTGTCTCTTCAGCATCTTTCTCACATCTGTGATGATGCAACATTTGAAAAGTCAGAGGAAGTATTTGTAGTTGTTATAGGGGTTGCTATCATTTGAGCTCCCCTGGGCATTTTTAAAACATTGTCACTCCCTGGTTCTTTTCCACTTAAATTTATAGAAGACACATTCTAACATCCTGTTATTTCAGACTTCTACAAATTATTAATGAACTTTCATGATATACATGGGAATTATTCTTCTAGACTTGAGATCTATAAGCTTTGATGTTGGACAAAATCCAACATTTTGTCCAAATCCATCCGGGTGGTTATTATGTTAACCACCCGGATTTTTATTCTTGAGTAAAGTCCCAACTTTTTTGAATTTTTCGTCTTTCCTAGTTACAGGGCCCAGTTATAATGAGACTCAGAGGTCAACTCATAGCATCTAGTAGCACCGCACTCTGCTCTATTTCTCCTCTTGTGACCTTATGACAACTTTGATAAAGTAACTCAAATAATCTGAATTAAATTCAAGTTTTGTATTCTGAATAGAAATTAAGGAACTGGGAAGCCAAGAGTTTATTTAAGTAGTAGGAATTTTGAAATTGGACCTTCCTTTTATTAATAGAATGGTGACTTTGTGGCACATATTGGAGGGAAAAGAAGAAAAAGAAAAGCAGAGATATTCCAAATGCGGAATGCATCACATTTTGATTTTGTTCAGAAGTTTTAGATGTTAACGTATGTGGGCTTCTTTGGCTGACTGAGTGGGCCTCACTGGACTGATACTCCTGGTCTGCCTGGCCACTGTGAGACCTACTGGCGTTCAATGCTGGGCTTTCTGAACCAGACTCCATCTGCTCTCAAGGATGCAGCAGACCACCCTCAGCTCTGGCTAGGACTAATGTTTCCCCAGCCCATGTGACCTGCCCACAGCTTCTGTGTGCGAGCACATCATGGTGGTTCAGCAGTCCTTTATGACAGGCTCCCCGGGAAACTCAGATCGTGCTATTTTTCAGTTCAGTTCAGTTGCTCAGTTGGGTCTGACTTTTTGCAGCCCACAGACGATGGCACGCCAGGCTTCCCTATCCATCACCAACTCCCAGGGCTTGCTCCATCAAGTTGGTGATGCCATTCTTACAGCATAGAAACCAAGGGGTGTCCTGGCTTCCTTGGCTACAACTGAATGTGCTAGAAAGTTAAGCGTTCTCCTTCCAGTGTCCCCAGAATAGAGCGGGAGAACAGGCTTTGGCCTTTGGGGGTCCTCAGTGATCTGTGTGTTTTAACGCTGTGCCCCTTCTTTTGAGATTTTGCCTTTGCTGGGGTCCTGCCCCGGTAGACCCAGGGTGATTCGAAGGGGAGATGGATAGGTAAGGAAAAACTTATTTATTTATTTAATTAGAAATATAAGATTTGATTAGGGAGAAATAGTGTAGTAGGAAAATTTAGTGGAGAAAAGATGCTGAATAACTTGGTTTACGTGGAAAGCCAATAAAGTTCCAGACAAGGAACTTGCACCATCTATGTTAGGCCACCTGCGTCCTCTTAACTAGCAGGGGGTCCCTACCTTGGGCTCCCTCTCTCGTGGATCTTAGAAGCTGGGGCAAGTAAGTAAACACGGCAAGCCTCCACGCCCCAGATGGGAATTCAGCCTGAAATTAAAGAGGAGACACAGGGGAAACCAGTCCTTCCAATGACTGGCCCGGCCTCTATTGTCCAGAAAGGCCTTTTATACCTTTTTGATTGTACATAGAGATCAATGGGTAATACAAAATTATGCAGCGTTAGCAGCCCAGACTCATCAAAACCAGGCTTTCCTCTCTGCATACCTGTCTTAGGTAATTTACATCATCTTCCGGCCAAAAGGGCCAATTAACATTTTACAGACTTTTTTCTAATAAGGGTTTATCAATCAGAAGACTTATTTGTGTTGTTCTTCTCAAAGTCTGGTGCCACTCTCAGAAAGCACTAAATAAAGTTACATTCTTACATAGCAGAGATACAGCAATTTATAACAAGTAAAAGAAGTATAGTGATTTATAACAAAAGAAAAGTAATTAACTCGAAAGTCTAGTGTTGCTAACATCAAAACTATTATATATCTTTTTCCATATCCCATTTACATNATATCACTATGTAGTCTAAAGCTTATAATTTTTAGGTAATTTTCTCTCCCTGTTCTTTATTGGATAGAATATAACCATTTTAGCATTGTCCTCAGGCACCACCTGGAATCTATTTACCTATTTTTTCTCTCTTACTGTTCATTAGTGACACCCATTTCCCACTATACACCGTTTACTTTGAACTTTACTGAATTCTGAATTCCATAAACATACATTTCCCCCACTCTACTTTCTTATTTGTCCTTAGATATGGTAGGCCGCATATCTCTTTCTTTTAAGATGTTGGAATGTGTCTTTTACATCAGGCTTTAGCTGGTAACCACTAGATCATCTTTTTGAGAAGAGAATAAATGTCTGCCTTCAGTTTTGTAGAATCTGAAAGGTAGATAATATTTATCTCATATATGAGACTCAATGAAATGAGATAATTAACTTGAACTTCTAACACACATGGTTTGGCTGTTTTAATTCATATATTACCTCTTATTTTCATCTAATCTTCATCCAACAAACTCTTGAGAAGAAAGATCAAAATTTTATTTTAATGTTAAAGATTTATTTTAATTTTAAAGATTAAAAGCTTCAAGTTTTTTATGTATAATAATTTAAGGGAGGTCAACTTTTTCATAACTGGCATTGTATGTGATTGAAATAGGGCCTACCGTTAATACATATCAGAGGGGGAAAGTAGAAAATACTTTGAAAAATGTTCAGTCTCTTAAAAAAGTCATTGTTCTGCAGATACTTCCAGAAAGATCTGAACAGAATTTTTTCCTAAAGAAACTGTACTCTGATAAAAAAGACTTTCTTAATCTGCAAGGACATCAATAGGTCTAAAAGCTTCTTGAATTTAATTTTCTATATATACATATTTGTTGTCACTTTTCTCCCAGAGAGGTTTCACACCTTGCAAAGGATTTTTGATAGGGTACATCATTTTAAAATTGGTGGTGTGGAAAATGTTCTCAAACTGTTTTAATTCTCTTTGAGTAACTCGATATCCTCTTCCAAGCTATTTATATACATATACTGAGAACTAAAAGGGTGAGAAGTGATCTTCCTTATAAAATGACTATGTTGCCTAACATGTTGGACTTTTAGTATAAGAATATTAATTGAATAATATACCTATCCCTCAGTAAAAAAATGTAATATTTTTTGCCCTTTTAAATGTACTCTAGTCCAGTAGTACCTTCTGGCTAAACATAAAAATGATATGGGAGGGAAACGTATGCTTCAGTGGGAGGGAAACGTATGCTTTCTTTTCAATAATGCAAAAGGTAAAGATATGGCACCCCTTCCAACACATAGGATACATTTGTATTTGAAGAAATACAGGAAATGTGTGCCATGAAAATGATAATGCTTTGGATGAAGAGATAGATCTTCATTATCTCAACCAACAGTGGTCTTCAGAAGCAATGACATCATTGTTGCCTCACTGACTTCAGAAATTCAGGCAGAGCCCGAAGACGAAGAACTCAGGCAGCCTCTTTGTCAGACGTGGTACAGAAAAGAAGACACAAAGAGCCTCCCTTTGAATCATGGCAGGCTTTGCGACTCCTTTCTTGGCTCTTTGTGAAAGCACATGACTGGGCTTGTAGAAGATTAACCCCCTTAACATTTCTGTAAAAAAATTAAACAGATGCAAAGTAGCTCCATCACCTTTTTTCCTCTCTGTTGTGAATTCAGTATTATGGTGGGCAGTGAATTATTTTGAATTCCCTCAGAGAGGCCAAGGCAGTCAATGGGGACTGGTGAATGAGGGCCTTCTGAAGGGCTCAGTTGTGGGTTTTCTTGGGCTTTCACTGTTCTTTTTAGCATTATTCCTCTGAAAGAGTTCCCTCGAAGAGTGGGGTCAGTCTAGAGACCTTTATAGTGCTTGAAGTAATCCACCCTCTAATCTGTTCCTTCCTGTGGGAAAATCAGTGTAAAAAAAAAAAGAGGGTGAACTAGTATTTACATCCAGATATGGACTGTTTAGACTGTTTGCTTTTAATTTAGTACTGTTCTTTGCATGAAAATAGCTTGATTTCAACTTCACTTCTTTAATAAAGAAAAAAAAATTCCAAAAATTAATTCACAGATTACCGACTTCACTTTCACTTTCACTTTCACATGCTGTCCTTGATACTTTTAAGTAGTCATGTGTCAAAGCTGATGAGTTGATCTTAATTTTTAACTCTGATTCTTACCTTGAATTACAATTTCATTAATCCAGCAGCTATTACATATTTCTTAAAATAAGTATGTGGTTTTTTATTGTTTTGAGAGATAAATGATCTTTACATCTTTGTTACCTTTCCCTGGTTCTGAGTTTATTTATATATTATGTATATGGAAATCACTGATTGTGTATCTTGTCATGATATGTCAAAATGCCGTATTTGAGGGTAGCAAGATTTAGCTCTTGACTTTTCGTGACAAAACTGGTGACAGTGATAACACAAACAATATTTCTTTGGGGAATGGGACAGTAACTGGAAGATGGGATGAGGAGAGAAGACTTCTGCATGATTTTTTTACTGTTAAATTTGTTTTAGGGGGTGGAACTGTGGATGATTTCTTTCTTTTTGCTCTGATTTCAACATTTTTTTTTTTTACAATTATCATAAAATGTTTTTGTAATAAGGGGAAAAAGAACAAAGTTTCTTCTATTTTAAAATTTGACCATCAGCCACCCTTTTTCCTTTCTGCATGACAGATGCAGATACTGGGCAAGTACTGAGCTTATGCGGGAGGCAGGCAGCTGGTGGTGAGGGGTGCAAGTGCCAGAGCCCATTACTTGGAGGTGGGCCACGGGGAGACACTGGCAAAACCTCTTAGGATGCTGTGAGAGTCACGTAGACAGTTTCAAAGCTCAGATCAGGGCTCACACTAAGTGCTTTGTAATACGAGCAATTATTATTATTGACTAGCAACATCTTCCCTGGGTGTTCTGAAACTCCAGCACTTCGGCCACCTCATGCAACGAGTTGACTCATTGGAAAAGACTCTGATGCTGGGAGGAATTGGGGGCAGGAGGAGAAGGGGATGACAGAGGATGAGATGGCTGGATGGCATCACTGACTCAATGGACATGAGTTTGAGTGAACTCTGGGAGTTGGTGATGGACAGGGAGGCCTGGCGTGCTGTGATTCATAGGGTCACGAAGAATCAGAAATGACTGAGTGTCTGAACTGAACTGAGCAACATCTTCACTGCACTCAACACATTTGATAGCTTCACTATGGAGGTGGGACCAAAAAACATGATGTAAGATAGCAAGTTCCAATATCTTTTAACCAATAGCCATCATAGATCAGACAACCACCCCTTCCCCAACCTTGACCTCCCAAGGCTAGTGAAGCAAAAACATGAACAAACCTGGAGGAAGACTGGCTCTGAATCACACAGACGTCATTTAACCTCTTTGTCTCGGTTTCCTCACTTATAAGATGGAGATAATAATAGCCCCTACCTCACAGGAATGTGGTGAAGACTCAAAGAGGTCATGTAGACAAGACCCTTCTCCTTGGGTCCAGCCAACTGTGAGTGCTCAATAAATATTACACATTAGCACAGATTTTCCCTATCCTACAGTAGGCTCACATCCCAATAAATCCACTGTAAATTGAAAAATCTCACAAGTAAAAATGCATTTAATACACCTAATCTATGGAACACCACAGCTTAGCATAGCCCACCTTAAATGTGCTCAGAACACTTAAAGTAGTCTACAGTGGAATCATCCAACACAAAGCCTCTTTTATCATAAAGTGCTGAATATCTCCTATAATGTATTGAAGACTGTGCTGAAAGTAAAAAACAGGATGGTTATCTGGCACAGAGTGTATCAGTTGTTTGCTCTTGTGATCACATGGCTGATTAGAAGCCAGCATCACTGGAGAGGACTGTACTGTCTACTGCTAGCCTAGAGAAAGAGCAAAACTCAAAATTCAAACTATGTTTTCTACTGAATGAGGACTGCTTTTACACCATCATAAACCTGAAAAATCAGTATAAGTAGTGGAACCATCTGTCCTTCAGCATTCACTAACACAGTGCTAACTGCCACCTGGATTTGGCCAGGCTTTAGAGGTTTTTCTGCCATTGTTTTCCAGTGTTCACCACTGTAATATAATATGAAGTAGACTTTTTCAAATGAGACATGTCCTCCTGTAGATTCTGGTTTGCTTCTCTGTTAATTCCCTTGGGCTGCCACAACTAAGCACTCCAGTTGAGGAGGCTTAAAGAGCAGAAGTTTATCTTCTCAGAGTTCCAGAGTCTAGAGTCTGAGGTCAAGGTGTCAGTAGGGCTGGCTTCTTCTGAGATGGCACTCCTTGGCTTGTGGATGGCCGTCTTCACAGTCTTTGCCTGCGTGTCTCTGTCCACATCTACTTGTCTTACAAGGATGCTGATCATACAGGATTAGGTCTCATGCTAACAATCTCACTTTTACTTAATTATCTCTTTAAGGATTCTCCAAATTAGTCACATTCTGAAGAAGTAGGGGTTAGGACTTCAACACAAGAATTTGAGGGGGACAGTTCAGTCCCTAATAATGCCTCATGTTCTGGAAGAACGGAATTCTCTTCAAATTAAAGAATCGGTTGACTCTGAGCCCCAGGTATCTGAGCAGATACAGTTCCTGAGGATGAAACAGGCCCACAGATACAGCAGCAAAACTGCTCAATTTTTAAAAAATGGAATCATGCATTCATGGATTGCTTGTATATTTGAAGAAAATTGAAATAACAAAGAGGAAATTTTTTCACCTGAGAGATGTGGTGACCATTTTCTTTCAAGTTCATCTGTGTATTCTGCTACTCGCCTTGGAAAGGCTGTATCTTGTAAAAGGCTCCAATTCCTATCTAAAAATTAATCTAAAAACTCCAGGTCATTAGAAAGAAGAATAAATGTTAGTTGCTCAGCAATGTCTGACTCTTTTTGACTCCATGCACTGTAGCCCCCCAGGCTCCTCTGTCCATGGGATTCAACAGGCAAGGATACTGGAGTGGGTTGCCATGCCCTTCTCCAGGGGATCTTGCCAACCCAGGGATCAAACCCAGGTCTCTTGCATTGTAGGCAAATTCTTTACCATCTGAGCCACTGGGGAAGCTCAGGAAGAAGGATAGGAGATTAGAACTAACACTTCTATTGCAAAATATATGTAGGATAGAAGTAGAATGTGTTTTAGGCATAATTTTCTTGAAGACAGAATGCTTTGAAATTTCCTTTCTAGTTTCTATTAGACATAAAGCTAGCTGCTTCCATTTATCTTTGAAATATCGCAGAGTTAAACAAAGTGGAAAAAGAAATAAATTGTGCTTAGGCAAATAAGTCAATGAAAGAATTTAAATTCTTTGACCCCTCTTTCTCACTTTCCCCACTCTACAGCGATTCTTAGAGAAAATTAGTGACTGCCTTAAACTTCAGTTCAGTTCAGTCACTCAGTCGTGTCNCTGATAAACTGGGAAGGGGTAGGGAAGTCTGAGGAGAGGATAACAGGGCATGTACCCGGGACAAAAGTGGACAAAAAATAAAAGATGAAACTCCCCAGCTCCCCAGACAACCACCTTTTCCCCAAAGTCCCACAGCCTAAATGTGCCCCAAAAGCAGGAAGAGTAAAAAGTGTGCTCCAGAAGCATCTGGTAAAGCAGTTCCTGGTAAAGCAGTTTCTCCCTGTCTCCAACCATGCCTCATTGATGTCTTATTGAGATGCCCTGTTACATTCTGGATATAAGAACTAACCTGAGAGACCCACTACCCTGAGATCAGAAAGGCAGAATGAATTACTGAACCACACCAAAGACAGAGAAAATCTAAGGGACAGACAACTGAGGGTGTTATACACTCCACTCCCCTCCTTACCTGAAACTATCCTCTCCTCCTTACCTGAAACTATCCTCCCCTCCTTACCTGAAACATCTTCTTTCAGATTCTTGCTATTGTTTTTCACTTGCCAAGTCATGTCCAACTCTTTTCAATCCCGTGGACTGCAGCAAACCAGGCTTTCCTATCCCTCACCATATCCCAGAGTTTGCCCAAGTTCATGTCCATTGAATCAGTGATGCTATCCAGCCATCTCATCCTCTGTTACCCTCTTCTTCTTCTGCCTTCAATCTTTTCCAGCATCAGGATCTATTCCAGTGAATTGGCTCTTTGCATCAGGAACATNACACTGTTTCCCCATCTATTTCCCATGAAGTGAAGGGACCAGATGCCATGATCTTCGTTTTCCGAATGTTGAGCTTTAAGCCAACTTTTTCACTCTCCTCTTTCACTTTCATCAAGAAGCTTTTTAGTTCCTCTTCACTTTCTGCCATAAGGGTGGTGTCATCTGCATATCTGAGGTTATTGATATTTCTCCCAGCAATCTTGATTCCAGTTTGTGTTTCTTCCAGTCAAGAGCTGGTACATCATTTAATCCCAACTCAGATTTAGGGCTTCCCAGGATAATTGTCAGAGAAGGCAATGGCACCCCACTCCAGTACTCTTGCCTGGAAAAATCCCATGGATGGAGGAGCCTGGTAGGCTGCAGTCTGTGGGATCATGAAGAGTCAGACACGACTGAGCAACTTCACTTTCACTTTTCACTTTCATGCATTGGAGAAGGAAATGGCAACCCACTCCAGTGTTCTTGCCTGGATAATCCCAGGGACAGGGGAGCCTGGTGGCTGCCGTCTTTGAGGTCATGCAGAGTCGGACATGATTGAAGCGACTGAGCAGCAGCAGCAGCAACAGCAGAATAATTGTGAATGACAATTTAAGGAGGAAGGAAATTTCTCAATGGTTTTACAAATTAGGTCTGTGACTCCCCAGGCATTTAGTCTTAGTGCCGTGCTCCGTCGTGTCCAGCTCCTTGTGACTTCATGAACTATAGCCTGCCAGTCTCCTTTCCTCATGGGATTACCCCAGCAAGAACACTGGAGTAGGTTGCCATTTCCTCCTTTACGGGATCTTCCTCACCTCAAACATGCGTCTCCTGTGGCTCCTGCATTGGCAGGTAGATTCTTTACCCCTGAGCTACATGGGAAGCCAAAAAAATCTTAGGGTTGTTTGCGTGCAAACAACAGAATATGGCTATGCTAACTTAAGCCAAGATAGCAAGGAATTAATTGAAAAAGTCCTGCGTAGGTCAAAGAATCAAAGAACTGAGCAAATAAACAAGTGCGGACTTACAAGAATAAGACCACTTTGAGCTCTTCATTTGCAGAGTCATGAAAGAGTTCTGAGTGTTGTTGTTGGGTGACTCAGATGATTTCACATCATGTGTGTCATGATCTGAAATAGGTTATGCAGATATCTTCCTTCATAGTATGGCATCATATTGGGGATGGATCCTATACTTGGCAAGTTGAACCATCAACAGTGGAGATAGCCAGACTAGATGAAGAGCTTATGTTCATGTTGTTCATCCCATGTACAGCCTTATTCACTGCTGAGCTGGTTGAGCAAGTGGACTAACTGACATGTACCGAACGAGTTGGCCTTTCCTAGAGGCTCAGCATTAAAGAATCCACCTGCAGTGCAGGAGATGCAGATTGGATCCTTGGATTGGGAAGATCCCCTGGAGAAGGAAATGGCAACCCCTACTGGAGTATTCTTCCCTGGGAAATCCCATGGACAGAGGACCCCACAGGGTTACCGTCCATGGAGTTGCAAAGAGTTGGACATGACTTAGTGACTAAACCACAGCAGCAGCAGGAGTTATCCTGTCCATCTGAATAAGAAATTATTCTGGAGGAAATTTTTGGTGATGATTCATATGGGATACAGGTATCCTCCAATCATGATTGCATTCCAAAAGTTCTATCCTAACTTTTTCTTTGAACTTCTTGGTTATCAAAATTCCAATTTTTTTTTTCATGACTCTGATTACTTGACTAGACAACCTAAAAGTTGACATGTAGATCCCAACCTTGGACTGCTTCTTCTCCCACACAAGGTAGCAAATGATGCATAGTGCTTCAATTTAGTCAACTGTGAACTGTCACTTTTCATCATCTTTTAGCTTCACCTTTAAATAGACCTATAACATTTTCACAGTCCACTTCAGCATAATCTCTGTATGTCTTATAAAAGTATCAATAAGGCATACTCGAGGTTTTTCATCTTCAGTTAATTAGTAAAGAAGAACTCCCAGGAGCATATAGGTATGAATCAGGGGAGGAGCAGAAATGTGTTAGGAGCAGACTAATAATAATGCCAATAATATAAGTAATAATTACATGTGTATACCACTTTATTGTTCAGTGGCTCAGTCGTGTCCTACTCTTTGCAACTCCATGGACTGTAGCCCACTAGGCTCTTCTGTCCATGGAATTTTCCAGGCAAGAATTCTGGAGCAGGTTGCCATTTCCTCCTCTAGGGGATCTTCCCAATGCAGAGTTTGAACCTGAATCTGTTGTGTCTTCTGCATTGGCAAGTGGATTCTTTACCACTGACCCCCCTGGGAAGCCATACCACTTTATACTATATTTGTAATACACATGATCTCATTTGATGTTTGCAATAATCTTTTGAAGAGTTTCATTATTATCAAAATGATTATCACCATTTTTATTGTGAAACTGAAGTGAATAAGAGTAATATGGATTTCCACAATTTCAGAATGAATAATTGATTCTTACAGAACCTGAATCCCATATTTTTTTTTATTAAAAATTAAATGCTCTTGCTGACCTTGGAGAAAATAGGAAGTCGTGTTGTGAATGACCTTTGGGACATTGTGCCAAGAAACAAAAGGAAGCATAAAGGAACTAAAGCATTGCCTCACAGTTGGAGAGAAACCTTGGACCTCAGTCAGACAGCCACGAGGAAGTGAAGTATACCAACAACCCAGACTTCAGAAGAGGATACCAAAACTGACCTCAGCATGGCTGACATCTTGATTTCAGGTTTGTGCAGATCTGAAGGAAAAAAAGAAAAAAAGTTGAGTTCTGTTCAAACTCTGACCTGCGGGACCAGTTCTACCCTGCCCAGACTCTGACCTGTGAGACTGAATTACCAAGCGTGTGTTGATTTAAGCAGCTAAGTTTGTGGCTATTTGTTACACAGCAAATGGGAAAAACTAATAGAGTTGGCATAATGTTAGCCATTATAAGTTATGTAACTACAGATAAAAATTGTAAGTCATGTTGATAGTGGTTTGGAGATAGCATATAGAGTTACATAAAAGGAAGCAATTCTATTCCAGCAGTGTATAATGAAAGCTTACTCTTGCATAGGAGCTAACACTTACTATTAATGGCCCACCTAAGGTGGGTTTGGCTTCCCTGGTGGCTCAGACCGTAAAGAATCTGCCTGCAATGCAAGGGACCCAGGTTCAGTCCCTGGGTTGGGAAGACACCCTGGAGAATGGAATGGAAACCGCTCCAGTATTCTTGCCTGGGGAGCTACAGTCCATGGAGTCGCAGAGTTAGACATGGCTGAGCAACTAACATACACAAGATGGGTTCATGTGGTCCTATACAGAACTACAAATTGATTCTGCTAACAAACACAATAACAATAATAATATAGTTATGAAAGTAGTAGGTATAATAAATAGGCAGAAAAAAGTTATTTTTTGTTGTATTTATAATGTAGTTTGAGAATTCTCCTTAAGAAGGAATCAACCTCTGTTAGCAAAAAAAATAAGATCATGATAGATTTGAGTAGGAGCAGAACCTTCCAATTTGAGGAAAGAGGATGGATTTGCTTGGGGTACCAGAAAACAAAGAAAGGGAGGAACAGTAAGGGGTTTGGTTACACTGAAATGGTAAGAGATTGTGGCTTAAGTCACCCTTCCCAGAAGAACCTCAAGTAAGTAAACTCAGCAAATATGTGTTGAAAGAGGGTCTTTCTTTGGAATCAGAGAAAGGAGTGAACTTGGTGTTATGGCTATGTATATCATTAGATGTAAAGGAGGCATTCTACAAATGCAGGGAATGAGGGAACCATAAAGTAGTCAGCTTTGGGGAATTTGCTGAAATCATGGAGAAGCTTTGGACTCCCACAGGTCTCTAAGATATGAGGAAGCAGGACTCAACTGACATCTGTGTTCAGTCACTCAGTCGTGTCTGTGGCCCCAGGGACTGTAGCTCGCCAGGCTCCTCTGTCCAAGGGTTTCTCCAGGCAAGAATACTGGAGTGGGTTGGCATTTCCTCCTTCAGAGGATCTTCACAACCCAGGGATCAAACCTGTGTTCCCTGTGCCTCCTGCATTGACTGGCGAACTCCTCTATCACTGAGCACCTGGGAGTCCCAGACCCCAGCTGGGAAGAACCCTCTCTCAACTGTCCATTCTGTCTGATGATTACAGGGCATGGTTCCATGGGACACCAGGCCAACTAAGTTCTTGCAACTCAGATGTAACCATAACATCACACAGCCCTGAGACAAAGGGCAATATATTTTAAGTTTACTATGTACAGCTCACTAGAAGAAATACTTTACTCATATTTTACTTTATACAGGTAAAATGCTTTACTTGATTTTCCTGAGTTTAAGTTTCATTTTTGTCTTATTTTCTGTAAATTCCAAGCACTCAGCATGTAGGATGCTTTATCTGTTATATACTAAGAACTAAGTTTCTAATGATAGAACAGTCTTGATTTCTGTCCCTATAGATCTTACAGTCAAGTGAATTAATAAATAAATAAAAGAATAATATGTATGACATAGATCCTATTGTTATCCTCATTTTACTGAGATATCTCAGGTTCAGTGAGATTAAATAAATTATTGACTTAGAACATGAGAAAGCCAGCAATAATAACCCATTTGTCCACTTCTTAATATATTACACTTGTCCTGTACTACACACTACCTCCCATTTAAATGAGATTATTTTGGATGCCATTTTTCAACTCAAGAGCTTTCAATAAGAAATACTGATGATAAAAAGCCACAACTACAAATATATGGCTTTCAAAAGAACTGACATACTTCATTGTAATAAATCAATTTGAAAATTCTTGGAACTTTATTTATAAAATAGAAATATTTGTGATTCCAGTAATTATAGTCCATTCAAGGCTCAATTCTGCTTTATGTGTTTTATGGAAATCTAAAACTTCTTTCCAGATAACAGTAAGAGAACAGCCGTATAGTCACCCCTTTGCCTTCACCCTACCTCTGATTAACCACCATTCTTGAATTGCCTCTTATTTCAAAAAGGGCTTCCTTTGTTTGATTAGGTTGAAAAGCTTTTTAAGTCATACTGAGGATCTTCTTTGTTCCCAAAACATAACTGTTCTTTCTCCCTCACTCTTCTCTGAAGATCCTAAAAAATGTCATTTTAAGAGCAGATGTTCAACACTGATGAAAAGTATACTTATACAGATTTTCAGTGTGTGTATTTACTTATTGTTACCCTCTTCTACTGCTGCTGCATGCTATATTCCAGAAATGCCACATTCAGCATCTTGTTATTTTACTATCTTAATATTTATGCATGATTACTATCTTTGCAGTGTACTTTTTTGCTTTTCCATTACCTTTGAAATCTTCTGGTTTTTTGGTTGCAAGGCATGTGGGTTTGATCCCTGAGTCAGGAAGATCCCTGGAGAAGGGAATGGCAACCCACTCTATTATTCTTGCCTGGGAAATCCCATGGTCAGAGGAGCCTGGCAGGCTATAGTCCATGGGGTCTCAAAGAGTTGGACATGACNTCCTGCTCCAGGGAATCTTCCCAACCGGATTGGACCTGTGTGTCAAACCCATGTCTCCTGCATTGCAGGTGGATTCTTTACTGCTGAGCCATCAGGGAAGCTCATATGTAGTCATACTTCATATAAATTTTAATATATATTATTTTGTTTAGCTTTATGTTTGTATATTTCATCTATAATTTTACATTTGCTATAGATTACTCATCTTATTGATATAAAGTATTTCATTATATGATTACATAGAAATTTATTTATCCAGTCTACTGTTGATAGTTATGTGGATAATTTCTGGTTTGGAGCTTCTCATTGATTTTGTCACTGAAAATATTTAGGTTACTTCTAATTTGTTTCTAAGGAAGTATTGCATAAGCATCTCTTGCATGTTTCCTTGTACACATACATAAGTATTCTCTTGGGTAGCCACAGGTCAAAAACTAATCCAGCTGGACCATGAGTGGAGAGAAAACAGCACAAACAGAAGTTTTCTCTCCACCTGTTCGTGGCATCTACCATTTTCTCTCTCTGTCCTCACCACAGTAACACTTAACTGGCTTCTGTTCTCTCCTAGAAGTTTCTCACAGATGTTGCTTTATAAATTCTCATTGAAGTAAAACAGACCTACGAAAAGATGCACGCATTCTATGTGTGTAGTGCAGTGATTTCCCTAAATTAAATACATGCAAATAACCCAGATAAGGAGAGGGAAATTTATAGTACTTAATCTTAGCTTTACTGGATACTGCCAGATAGCTCTTCAAGGTGAGCATATCAGCTAATTCTCACACCGTTTCTTCTCATCTTTGTCAATACTTGGGGTAGCCAGCCCCTAGTTTTGCTATGCCAACAAATAAAAATTCTGCCTTGTTTTAAGTTGCTTTTGTTTCACCAATGTTTGAGCACTTTGTTCATGCTCATGTGCCAGTTAGAACACACTTTGCTCATTTTACTATTTGGTTGTCATCTTGTTTCGACCTTTTCGCTAAGAGTCTGCAGCTCACCCTGGAGCTTCCTTCCTGGCTCAGCTGGTGTTTTCTGACAGCTCCCTCCTATTTGCTGTCCCTTCAGCATAGATAATATCTTCTCATCTCTAGCACACTGCACTCCTCTTAGGCTGGATGGATTATGCTACAACTTTCCCAGGAAATATCATAGGGGCTATAGTCTTTTATGACATTACTACCTCTTAAACTAGGTGTCGTTAACAAGTGGCTGTGCAAGTTTGGCTCACGGAGCATCTTCACTGTAAGTTATCAGGTATCGCGCTTGGTTGCAATACAAGCAGCTTAGTACTTTTGTTTTATACCTGGCCTGCTCTCCTTACTCCTTTAGCTTCATATCTCAACAGGCTTCTGAGATTTGATGCAAATTATAGTATGTTACAGTAAAAGCACCACTGTCTAGGAATTTCTGAAGAACTGAGTTTTCATCTCATTTCCATCACCAGCTATGGGATCTTGGGCAAATCATTTCACCACTGAGCAGCAGCCTCTTCTAGTGTCAAATGAGAATATAAAGATATGTTCCCTGCCTACCTCTCAGAGTTGTTTTGGACTTCAAATAAAAGAACATCAAGGTGATAAGACTATCTACCAAACACCAGTCCCAGTCACATCATGAGAGGTGGTGGTTGACTGACAAGCACAGACCCCAGACTTTTCTGAAGCACTCCCTTCTGAAAACCTACAGTAGAACCAGGGGTGTGAGACTCAAACGTGCTCTTTGCTTACACTTACTGAAATAACATGCAGGCTACTAAGTATATGCTTGAGTGAGGATTGTAAGTCAGAAGGTACCCTCAGTTGAAAAAAATGCAACATTATGATTTGATTTCAGAAAGGCAAACATGACCTGAATTAATCAAGTGGCTGTGGAATCCAAATTCCTGTCTTGTTGAAGCTGGAGCAGATGTAGGGGGCAGGGGTGGAGGTCTATTCCAGAAGTGAGGAAAAGTGCAGCTGAGCAGGAAGGACTGCCTGGGGAGCCATGTGGATTGCTGTGAGGGGCTCCTGCCAGCTTTTCGGGACAAGACCCCCCCCCCCAACCTCTGGGCAGGTACATGGGGTGTTGAGGCTGCGCCGGCTACTGGATCCTAACTGCTGAGGAGTAGGCAGCACGTGGCTTGAGCAGGCAGGCAGAGCCCTTTAGTGGGGTGGGTTCCGGGAGGGCTCTGAGCCTGTTCTCAGCGGAGCTCCANACTGAGCAACTTCACTTTGACTTTTCACTTTTATGCATTGGAGAAGGAAATGGCAACCGACTCCAGTGCTCTTGCCTGGAGAATCCCAGGGATGGGGGAGCCTGGTGGGCTGCCGTCTATGGGGTCACACAGAGTCGGACATGACTGAAGTGACTTAGCAGTAGCAGCAAGATGTATATTAAATAAGAAAACCATAAGAGAGTTTCTCTTTTATTGCAATAAATATAGTATATGTTGTTTTATACCATAGATGCATAATAGAGATACTTATTAGTATTTATAATTAAAGTATATTTTGAAAGAGTAGTTCAGTTGGTAAATTATTTTATCTATCATCCAAACTAGTTGTGGTCACATAAACAAAAGCCATCACATTTTTAATATAAGCAGATCAAACAGAAAGTGGTTAGTTCATAAAATAGTATATAGAGCAATGTACCATAAACATGAGTTACAAGCTGGAATCAAAATAAGTGGGAGAAACATCAACAACCTCAGATATGCAGATGATACCACTCTAATGGCAGAAAGCTAAGAGGAACTAATGAAGCTCTTGATGAGGGTGAAGGATGAAAGTGAAAGAGCTGGATTAAGACTAAATATTAAAAAAGCTAAGATCATAGCATCCACTCCTATTACTGCATGGCAGATAGAAGGGAAAAAGGTAGAAGCAGTGGCAGATTTCCTCTTCTTGGGCTCCAAAATAACTGCAGATGGTGACTGCAGCCATGAAGTCAGAAGACTATTGCTTCTTGGCAAGAAAGAAATGACAAACCTAGACAGTGTGTTGAAAAGCAGAGACATAACTCTCCTAACCAAGGTCTATATAGTCAAGGCTATGGTCTTCCCAGTGGTCACGTACAGTGGTGAGAGCTGGACTGTAAAGAAGGCAGAATGCTAAAGAACTGATGCCTTTGAACTGCGGTGCTGTAGAAGACTCCCAAGAGTCCCTTGGACAGCAAGGAGATCAAACCAGTCAATCTTAAGGGAGATCAACCTTGATTATTCGCTGGAAGGATTGATGCTGAAGCTGAAGCTTCAGTATTTTGGTCATCTGATGCGAACAGATGACTCGTTGGAAAAGTCCCTGATGCTGGGAAAGATGGAGGGCAGAAGGAAAAGTGAGTGTCAGAGGATAAGATGGCTGATTGGTATCACTGATGCAATGAACATGAACTTGGGAAAACTCCAGGAGATGGTGAGGGATAGGGAGGCCCTGCATGCTGCAGTCCATGGGGTCACAAAGAGTTGGACACAACTAGGCGACTGAACAACAGCAACAAACATAAAGATGTGCCAAAGCCTCCCAATTCAAGATCTACTGGAGTGCTTCTTAAAGTGCAGATTCTGGGGCTCATTGTAGACTTAGTGTGCAGTTAAATATCTGGGTAGAGACCCTAAGAATTAGGTGATTCTTATGCACACAGCATGCTATAGAGCAATTGTGTTTCTTTTTTTTTCTCTCTTAAGTTTAGCTCGAATGACAGATGGTTTAATTTAAAGACCTATAAAATATACTAAAGTAGTACCCATCATACATAAATACCAAAGTAGTTTATATCATGTCAGGAACATAGAGGGGAAGCCTTTTGAAGAATGATCTCATAGGCTTTCTTTGGCAAAAATCTTGCAAATGTCCTCTAATACTCTAGCTGGGCTTACATTAACCTGACATTCTACCCCCTGGGAAGTAAATTTTGTGACTTGATTTAAAATGTGTTGTGTGTGTGTGTGTGTGTTTTTTTAATCAAGTCACTGTTTGGGGAGGAGGGAAAGCAGTCTTTGTGGGTGGCCTTTTGCCACTCTTGCATAAATTATTTTGCTTTGATGTAGATTTCTACATTACTTCCTTCTTGATGTTTTCCAAAGTTTCTTATTTCCAGACTTGTGTCAAATAGGTATTGGCATATGAGAGATTTAATTTATATTTAAATCTTTTTGTTTTTTATGATTTTTTTTCCTGGACTACAGTACATGTGGAGTAAAGTTTTCAAGCCTAAGTTTTCAGCTCAATGAATTTTTACAAATGTAATAATCATGCAGTTTGAGTTACCGAATGACTCCAGCATCACTAAAGCTTACCTTGTACCATCTCCTAGTCAGTAACCCTCCAAAGTCAATCACCATTCTGAATTCTATCAACACAGTATAATTGTGGCCTTTTGTGAATTAATATATATAATATAAATTGAATCATAACGCTATTTATTCTTTTTCATCTGATTTCTTTAACTTAAAATTGTGTCTATGGGGTTAGTTCATGTTACTGTGTGCAGTAGCAATTTGTTCTCTTTTTTTACATTTATAAAACAGTTTTATTGAGATGCAGTTAAGATGCTAAACATATTTACATTTAAGTGTTCAATTTTATAAATTTAGATATATTAAATTTATATATAAATGTAATATACTCATGAAACCACCACTACAATCAAGATAATGAACATATTTATCACCTGCAAAAATTCATTCTTACCAATTTGTTTGTTTTGAAATCTAGTTGGTTTACAATGTTGTGTTCGTTTCTGGTATACAGCAGGATGATTCAGCAACATATGCATTCTTTTCCATTATAGTTTCTTATAAGATACTGAATATTGATATTATAAGGTATTGAATATAGTTACTTGTGCTATACAGGACCTTATTGTTTATCTGTTTCATATATAATAGTTTGTATCTATTAATCCCAAACTTCTAATTTATAACTCACTCCTCTTTCCCTTTTGGTAGCCATAAATTTGTTTCCTATGTCTGTGAGTCTATTTCTGTTTGGTAAATAAGTTCATTTGTATTGTATTTTAGATTCCACATGTAAGTGGTATCATGTGATGTTTGCCTTTCTCTGATATAGTTCACTTAGTATAATAATCTCTAGGTCCTTCTATGTTCCTGTATATGGCAGTATTTCACTCTTTTTTATGGTTGAATAGTATTACATTGTCTAACGATACCACATCTGTATCTGTTCATCTGTTGATAGACATTTAGTGTGCTTCCATGTCTTGGCTATTCTAAGTAGTGCTACAGTGAACACTGGGGTGCATGTATCTTTTCAAATTATAGGTTTCTGTGGCTCTATGCTCAGGAGTCAGATTGCTGGATCATATGACAACTCCTGTTTTTTAAGGAAACTTCATACTGTTTTCCATAGTGGCTATACCAATTTACATTCCTGCTAACAGTGGAGGAAGGTTCACTTTTCAGTTTGTTGTTTTTAATTGCTTTATACTACTCATTTGTACAATTTAGCATGATGTAGTCATCCTAGCTCGGAGAAGGCAATGGCACCCCACTCCAGTACTCTTGCCTGGAAAATCCCATGGATGAGGAGCCAGGAAGGCTGCAGTCCATGGGGTCGCTGAGGGTTGGACATGACTGAGCGACTTCACTTTCACTTTTCACTTTCATGCATTGGAGAAGGAAATGGCAACCCACTCCAGTGTTCTTGCCTGGAGAATCCCAGGGACAGGAAAGAACCTGGTGGGCTGCCGTCTCTGGGGTCGCACAGAGTCAGACACGACTGATGTGACTTCGCAGCAGCAGCAGCCCATCCTAGCTGGGCTTCCCTGGTGACTTAGTGGAAAAGAATCCACCTGTAATGCAGAAGACCCAGGTTCGATTCCTGGATGGGAACTATCCCTTGGAAAAGAACATAGCAATGCACTCCAGCAGTCTTACCTGCAGAATCCTATGGACTCGGAGCCTGGTGGATTACAGTCTGTGACATCACAAAGAGTCAGACACAACTGATCATCTAATACATACACACATTAATCATAAGTGTTTTTCAGTTTTAACTATTATAAATAGCTATGAATATTGTTTGTATATTATGGTGGGTGTTTACATGCACTTATTTCTGCTTGGTGTTTACATAGTAGAATTACCATGTCTTAGGGTATGCATATGTCCAACTCTAGTAGATAATGCTGAGGGGTAGACAAGAGTTCCAGTTGATCCAAGTCCCACTCGATGCTTGCTTTTGTCAAGCTTTATTTTCTAGTTTTAGTGGTTGTGGTAGTTATGTTTTACTTGACTTTGTTTTTTTCTGATGTTTTAACAAGATAGAGAACATTTACATATATCTGTAGGCTATTTTTGTGGCTTATTTTTGTGAAGTGCACATATAAGAACACATTTGAAAACTGGACATTTGTCTTGTTCTTAATGTTTTGTAGATGTATTTATATACTCTGGATATGAATAGTTTCTTGGATATGTTTTGCAAATATCTTCTCCAACTCTGTGGTTCAATGTCTTTTAAGTATTAATGTTTCAATGTAGAGATCTGGCACATCTTTATTATATTTTTTTTCCTAAGAATTTGAGTCTTCATACTCTTTTAAATAAGATTTTTTTCTAATTTTTTTTTGATAAATTTCATTTGTTTCTGTTGGCTGTTAATATATAAAATTCAAATATATGGATTATATTGTGGGTTGCCATTTCCTTTTCCAGGGGATCTTCCCTACCCAGTGATTGAACCCACATCTCCTGCATTGGCAGCTGGATTCTTTGCCACTGACCCATCAGGGAAGCCCCATTTAATTATATACCTACTCTCACATGTAGGACTTCTCTCCAGTTGCTTTTTTTTTTTTTTTTATCTTTTGGTAAAAATATATTTGATATGGAAGATCATCTTTTTAAACATATATTTCATTTGCTATTTATTTATTGGCTGTTCTAGGTCTTTGTTGCTGCACAGGCTTTCTCTAGTTTTGGCAAGCAGGGCCTACTCTCTAGCTGCTGTGCTCAGGTTTCTCATTGTGGTTGCTTCTCTTGTTGCCGAGCATACACTGTGGGCACTCAGGCTTCAGTAGTTGTAGTTTTGGGTTCAGTAGTTGTGGTTCTCGGGCTCTAGAGCATGGGCTCTGTAGTTGTGGTCCATGGGCTTAGTTGCTCCATACCATGTGGAATTTTCCCAGACCAGGGATCAAACCAGTGTCCTCTGCACTGCAAATCAGTTTCTTAACCATTGAACTACCAGGAAAGCCCCAGTTTTTGTTTGATGATATCACTTCTAGTACCATTAGAAACTTCAGTAACAATTAGTTATGTTTTTCCTTTCCATTAGTCTACTTTTTGTGCACTGATGCATTATGATCGATCTAAGTCCTCATTTTCTCTAAACTCAAATTACTTATGCACTGATTTGTTTACTCACATATTTGTTTAACAGCCATTAATTGCTTCAGTAAAATAATGCTCAAAATTCTCCAAGCCAGGCTTCAGCAATATGTGAACAGTGAGCTCCCTGATGTTCAAGCTGGCTTTAGAAAAGGCAGAGGAACCAGAGATCAAATTGCCAACCTCAGCTGGATCATGGAAAAAGCAAGAGACTTCCAGAAAAACATCTATTTCTGCTTTATTGACTATGCCAAAGCATTTGACTGTGTGGATCACAATAAACTGTGGAAAATTCTGGGAGAGATGGGAATACCAGATCACCTGACCTGCCTCTTGAGAAATCTGTATGCGGGTCANAGCAATGTCAGACTTTATTTTTCTTGGCTCCAAAATCACTGCAGATGGTGATTGCAGCCATGAAATTAAAAGACGCTTACTCCTTGGAAGGAGAGTTATGACCAACCTAGACAGCATATTAAAAAGCAGAGACATTACTTTGCCAACAAAGGTCCATCTAGTCAAGGGTATGGTTTTTCCAGTAGTCATGTATGGATGTGAGAGCTGGACTATAAAGAAAGCTGAGCATCGAAGAATCGATGCTTTTGAACTGTGGTGTTGGAGAAGACTCTTGAGAGTCCCTTGGATTGCAAGGAGATCCAACCAGTCCATCCTAAAGGAGATCAGTCCTGGGTGTTCATTGGAAGGACTGATGTTGAAGCTGAAACTCCAATACTTTGGCCACCTGATGGGAAGAGCTGACTGATTTGAAAAGACCCTCATGTTGGGGAAGATTGAGGCCAGGAGGAGAAGGGGATGACAGAAGATGAGATGGTTGGATGATATCATCGACTCAATGGACATGGGTTTGGGTGGACTCCAGGAATTGGTGATGGACAGGGAGGCCGGGTGTGCTGTGGTTCATGGGGTTGCAGAGTCAGACACGACTGAGTGACTGAACTGTACTGAACTGGTGATGACTTTGTAGCACATAGAGATGTCTAGTTATTGTCTTGACTGTCCAGCTCTGTGTCCCCAAGAGCATCTGCCACGAAGTGGGTTCAGTAACTACTTGTGGAATGTAGGGACATTTGGATGTCTGAGTGAATGTGTAGACCTTCAGTGTCATGAGCTATGAGAGTTCTCTTCGTGTCTGTTTTGCCTGCCTTTGAACTTTGGAGAGAGTAGGGGAAAAGATGTCGGGCCATCAGGCATCACTTCTGACACTTTATCTGTGCTGGTCTTCATGGTCTGTGGGAAGAGGGTGCAGGGGAGGATGAGACCTCGGAATCAAAAGATAAGAAGATAAAGCTCTTTCAAGGATGTAGGATGTCCAGGAAACATACTGATAGATGAGGTGAATTTCTAAATGCTCTTTGTGTGTGCCGTCAGTCATGTCCAACTCTTTGCGACCCCATGGACCGAAGCCCACCAGGCTCTTCTGCCCATGGAATTTTCCAGGCCACAATACTGGAGTGGGTTGCCATTTCCTCCTTCACAAGATCTTCCTGATCCAGAGATCCAACCCAAATCTCTTGCACTGGCAGACAGATGCTTTACTACTATGCCACCTGGGACACCCCTTAATGCTCTTTAAGTAACTTCTTTTAAATGTTATTTACACTTTCACTTCACTTGGTTTCTTTTATTCTCTAAACACTTTCTTCTTTTCTCCCTCTTCCTTGCAAATTTATAAGTGAAGATACTTTTATATTTTTAGGAGTTTCCCTGTAATCTTTAAGTGATCTTAATCCTCTTCTGTGTGTGTGTGTGTGTGTGTGTGTGTGTGTGTGTGTGAAATAAAATGGTGGCCTCTCCAGCCCCTTTTCTGACTAAAATAGCCAATAGAGATTTGCAAGCTCAAAAAGGCAGTCCTTCATCTGGATTTTTGTCAGTTTCATGAATAACTGCTTGCTTTGTGCCTTCAGAGAGCAAGAGAGAAGAAGACAGACATAACCCTCACTTTGGAGTTTATTGTGTGAAAATAACTGGTCTTTATTAGTATTTTCTTTGTGGCACTGTGTTTTCAGAGAATGCTCAATATTAGATTTCAGCACGTTAATTAGCTTAGGAAACATATGAATCCAGAATACATTATCGTCATTTGTCTTGGCCTTGTTTGTGCACTGAGCTCACCATTGTTTTATTTTTGAGCACGGCTTCTTCTTTCCTTCTTGTCTGTGGAGTTATTAATAGGAATAGGAGCTTCCCAGCTTCAGTGAGCGGCGTGCCTGAGAGGAATGTTTGAAAGAGATAGGAAGGACTCATGTCCCAAGTAATTTGTATGCCAAGCAGTGCCACTCCTTAGAAACCCTGCCGTTTGTGGCTGACGAGGTTCCTGTTAAGGCTGGCATGGAGGGAGAACCATGGCAACCAGGGGAGAAACTGGCCCCTTAGAACTAAAGCACCCCCCCACCCACGCCTCCCACTATCACCCTCCATCCCAGGGCTAGACAGCTGCTAACAGTGAGCCAGGAGAATCACCAGCTGCAGCGGGGGGAAAGAACAGGCAGGTAGGCACACCACGGTGCCCAGGCAGTCACGGGGCAGTCGTGGAAGAAGGTGTGAAAACAGAGAGCAGCAGGGCACATGGGATGTGACCGAATGTTATGCTTAGGAAGGGCAGCCATTAGAAGCAACACAAATGGCCATTAACACATGAGTGTATAGGCAAAACGTGGTATAGACATAGGATGCAATATTATTGAGCTTTAAAAAAGAGAGCAATCCTGACATATGCTACAATACAGATGGACCTTGGGGACATTATACTAAGTGAAATAAACCAGTCACACAGACACACACACACACACACACACACACACACACACACAAATCAGCATATGTATGATTCCACTTATAAGTTTCGCAGAGTAGTCCAATTCATAGATAGCGAAAGTAGAATACTAGTGGTTTCCAGGGGTGAGGAATTGGGGAAAGAGGAGTTATTTACCAGCGGTAGTGCTTCAGTTTTACAAGATGAGAAAGTTCAGGAGATCAGATGCACCGCGGTGTGGAGGCACTTGACATTACTGCACTGTACACTTACAAATGCCTACTATGGCAAATTTTGTGATGCGTATTTTTAATTTTATGTTGTGTTATTCAGTTTACAAATTGAGAAGAAATCAGAGATGATCTAAAAGGAAAAAAGGAAGGCAGCTTTGGAGACAAGCCACCTGAGTTCAAATCCTGGCACAGACGCTGACTAGATGCGTGCGTGTGTGTGTGCTAAGTCTCTCAGTTGTGTCTGACTTTTTGTGACCCCCATGGACTGTAGCCACCCCCCAGGATCCCCTGTTGATGGGATTCTCCAGCCAAGAATACTGGAGTGTGTTGCCATGCCCTCTTCCAGGGGATCATCCTGACTGAGGGATCGAACCGATGTCTCTTGCATTGTGGCAGATTCTTTACTGCTGAACCTCCGGGGAAGCCTGACTAGATGAGTTCCTTTGGGAGAATCAGGTAATCTCTCTGAGCTCTTTTTTTTTTTTTTTTTTTTTTCCCTACGGGACTGACAAGAATAGTACCTGTACTATAGGATTTGTTGTGAGAATTAAGTGACATACTATGTGAAAAGCCCATGGCACTTAGAAGAATGCAAAGGTGTTACTTTTCACCATGATTGTCAGAACAGTATGTGACACTTTAAGTGTACAGGCAGGCAGCTTTCTTTAGGATGTCTATGAGCATTCTGAGGGAATAAGGGCCAAGATATGACTTTCAGGTTGAGGGCTATGACTTTGGTTCATAGTGGCTCCTAAGGAACAAGGTATGACCCCAGAGTTAGCAAATATTCATGGAGTACACGCTAGGGGCTGGGTTCTGCTCAAAGTGTAGAAAGACAGGAATATAATATCGTTCACAGCATGGTGGGTGTACGTTCACAGCATGGTGAGTGTATTGTCAAATTATTACGGGGAAAATCCAGTTATATGAATGAACTATGATACCTAATGAAGACTTAGTATTAAACATATTAGCAAGCCTCGGTAGCGTAGCTGTTAGGCAGGCAGGTAGGCAAGCAGGCTAGGGTCAGATATGCAGATGACACCACCCCTATGGCAGAAAGTGAAGAGGAACTAAAAGCCTCTTGATGAAAGTGAAAGTGGAGAGTGAAAAACTTGGCTTAAAGCTCAACATTCAGAAAATGAAGATCATGGCATCCGGTCTCATCACTTCATGGGAAATAGTTGGGGAAACAGTGGAAACAGTGGCAGACTTTATTTTTTTGGGCTCCAAAATCACTGCAGATGGTGATTGCAGCCATGAAATTAAAAGACACTTACTCCTTGGAAAAAAAGTTATAAACAACCTAGATAGTATATTCAAAAGCAGAGACATTACTTTGCCAACAAAGGTCCGTCTAGTCAAAGCTATGGTTTTTCCATTAGTCATGTATGGATGTGAGAGTTGGACTGTGAAGAAGGCTGAGCGCTGAAGAATTGATGCTTTTGAACTGTGGTGTTGGAGAAGACTCTTGAGAGTCCCTTGGACTACAAGGAGATCCAACCAGTCCATTCTGAAGGAGATGAGCCCTGGGATTTCTTTGGAAGGAATGATGCTAAAGCTGAAACTCTAGTACTTTGGCCACCTCATGCGAAGAGTTGATTCATTTGAAAAGACTCTGATGCTGGGAGGGATTTGGGACAGGAGGAGAAGGGGAGGACAGAGGATGAGATGGCTAGATGTCATCACTGACTCGATGGANTGAAGGAGATCAACCCTGGGATTTCTTTAGAAGGAATGATGCTAAAGCTGAAACTCCAGTCCTTTGGCCACCTCATGAGAAGAGTTGACTCATTGGAAAAGACTCTGATGCTGGGAGGGATTGGGGACAGGAGGAGAAGGGGACGACTGAGGATGAGATGGCTGGATGGCATCACGGACTCGATGGACGTGAGTCTGAGTGAACTCCGGGAGTTGGTGATGGACAGGGAGGCCTGGCGTGCTGCGATTCATGGGGTCACAAAGAGTCGGACATGACTGAGCAACTGAACTGAACTGAACTGATTGCTCAGGTTCATTGGACTACTTTTTAGCACATTTCCCCATTTAAAAATGTAGATACAATCATTAATTATCAGGTGTCACTTTTGCTCACAAAAGTATCATTCAAGAGCATTTATTTATGTCACTCTTTCTACATTACCATGAAATCAATATTATGAAGTGTTCCAAAGCAAATAGGTTAAAGATGCACTAATTCTAATATATTATATGCCTCTTCTGTGAATACAACTGTTATTAATGACAAATACTATGTAGTATATGCCTAGTTTTCAGCCTTGTTGTTAAAGTTATGTGCTCTGGTCAGTTATATTATCTGTGACCATTCTTTGCTTTACCAAGAACTTATTCAGACTTTCATCAAACAAGAGGAAAAATATAGCACATGAAGTTACCCTTGACCATTATTTTTTCTTTTTTGAACTTTTGGCCTTAAGGATGTTAGTAGAAAGTCATCTGGGACTGCTAAATATGTTGATTAGAGTCAGATGAGGGGATCCTTGAACAGGGCAGGCTTTGATCAATTCCTTTAAGGATTTTTTAAGATATTCTTTTATTCGGGTAAACAGCATTCTAGGCTGATGAAATAAGAAGAATGGCAAAAATGAGTAGACTATGTGATGACTAATAATTATGTTAACCCTTCTGGAGAAGAATTAAAAGGCTACAAAAAGAGGTATGTAGTTTAGGTAGTGAAATATTTGCATGCATGTGCATGCTCAGTCCCTCAGTCATAGCTGACACTTTGTGACCCCAGAAGTCACAGAGCCTACCCATCAGGCTCCTCTGTCCGTGGGATTTCCCAGGCCAGGATACTGGAGTGGGTTGCCATTTCCTTCTCCAGTCGATCTTCCCGACCCAGGTATCAAATCCACGTCTCCTGCATCTATTTGGCCAGTGACAAAAGGTTTAGATTTAATGAAGAAAGGAAATTTGCACTAAGTACTCTTGGAGTAACGCTTAAGGAAGATAATTTAAGTGGCTGAACATAGAATGAGTATGGACTCAAAGCAATGAAAGAGAAGACACAGTCCAATATACATAGAACACGGAATATGACATTGGAGTCTGAAGTGCTGACAGAATGGCAAATCTAAGAATATTGTGTAGCACGAATTATCAGAATTTGGCAGTGACTTGATGAGGCAAGCAAAGTAAAAAATGACCTCAGGGTTTTGATTGCCTGAATAGGAAGTACTGAATACAGGAAGATTACTGAAGAATGCATTATGTTAGGATAAGTTGACTATTTGAGAATAATAATAATGAGAAGGCACTGGAGCAAAATATAGAAATGTCTTAACTCAGTATATGTAGCTCAAGGGTTAAAAACATATTAAAACTCAATGACTGAATGATTTGTTCAAGGGAATGTGTGTGAAAAAAAGACAAAGGGCCTAGCTTGGATGATTCTCAGACAACTGGAGACATAGCATCCAGCAAAGGACCTCCTAAAGAGATATATGGAAAAATAAAAGTAGAGAGGAATGAAATATTTAGTTGGAAGACCACATCAGTGAAGAGAATATGGGCTGATGCACTCGATTGAAGAAAGTGAAATTGGTTAGAAAGGAAGATGATTAGAGACAAAGGGAAATAAATCCTAATTTGACTCATGTCAGCTTCTGTACTATAATGACTCTCCCCTGGAGTGGAAAAGGATAAGGCTGGGTAGCTACAGGTTGGGGAGTGAACGTTATGACCCTGAAAACTAAACAAAGGTAAAATGTACTTCCAGGAATGTTTTGTGTAAACAAATGCCTGGACTAAGTCAAAGGGTTATAAAATATTGCTTAAGAACACCTATCACATAACAGATGGGCTTCCCAGGTGGCATTAATGGTAAAAATCTCATTTGTTCAAAGCAGGAGGCATAGAGACGGAGGTTCAATTCGTGGGTCAGGAAGATCCCCTGGAGGAGGGCATGAAAACCCACTCCAGCATTCTTACCTCGAGATTCCCAAGGACAAAGGAGCCTGGCAGGTTACAGTCCCTAGGGCTGCAGAGTTGGACACAACTGAAGCGGCTTAGCATGCCAGCACATCATGTAATAGGTACCCTGTAGACGTTTGTTAAATGAATGGGTCCTCTCTCATCCCTGTCTTGTACACATCCTGTCACTTTTGGTGCATTTTCTGTCATGTACTAACAGGGACCCTAGTGAAACAGTTATTTGGAAATGTAAGCCAGGGGCCACATTGAAAGCAGTTCCTAAGGGACATGGGAGAGAAAGCTGAGGTATTAGGCAAACTCCCCAAAGTACAGAATCACAGAAGGAAATTTTCTAGAGGCAGAAGGGATCTTGCAGATCACTGAATAACCCCACCCTCTGATTACACAGCTTTGGATATGAGGCCCAGTTTTGTTAAATAACTTACCATCTATGTGTCAAGGTTCCGTTCCAGGAAATTGAAACCACACCAGCTATTTTAAGCATGAAAGGATTTAATATAAAGAATTAAGCACACATTTAGATCCTTGGGCTCTGGGACTAGTTCTCAGAACGATGCAGCTGATTGGTCCACCTGGGCAGCTGCTATTGCTGCTTCAGTCAGGGAAGGGGAGAAGGAGTGAGCTATCGCTGGACCTGTTGACTCCAAGAAGTTGCTACTGAAGGTGCTCTTTGAGAATAACAAACTGGCAGTACTGCAACCATACTTGGCTCAGCATCTAAACAGCTGGCAACCAGACCTAGGATGTTGCTATAGAAAACCCCAGTTCCAATAGTGTCTCCCAAACCACACTTGCTACTTCTGAGTTCAAATCTTACCTGAGAACATCTAATTGGCTTAACCAAAGGCTCACCTGGAAGCCTGGAGGCAAGCACACTGGGACTCACAGCTCCTGCAGAAGTATACAACACAAGGATGCTGGAATGGATGTCCACTGTCACATCATCAGATTTACACCCCTATGTCTTCAACTCTGAAAGTACATCACTGTAGGGAGAACACGGAAGGCTTGTCTTGCAGTCCCACTGTTACCATCAAATCTGTGTGCACACAAGAGAATTTTGTAGATTCAGCTCTCCTTCTAGAAATCACCTTTTGATGTTGAGAGACCCCAAAGTAGGATAGCCACTTAATTTGTTTAAACTGGGCCACATTTGAAAATGGAGAGAAAAAACTACTCGCATTTATCCCAGGATAATTAGCATGATGGAGCAGGGCATGGCAACTTACTCCGATATTCTTGCCTGGAGAATCCCATGGACACGGGAACCTGGCAGACTACAGTCCATAGGGTTGCAAAGAGTCAGACACCACTGAAGTGACTTAGGACTCATGCACGCAATAGGCATGATACAAAACTGTTCCCAAAAAAACAAACTCCAAGCCTATCTACAAAATATATAAGCTTCTTGATGATCTTACTTCAGCCTCCATCAGTGACCACACCTGTCAACACAAATCTTCACTTTACTTTTTGCTCCATCCTCTTTTTTTTTTTTTTTTTTAAATGCTGTTCCCCAAGGGTATCAGTACTGTTTAGGTCTTTTGCATATACTATGTCTTTGCCTGGAATGACCCTCAGTGTATCCCCATATATCTTACCTCTGCGCATCTTTCAAAATCCAGCCTTGCTGTCACCTCCTCTGTTGAAATGTCCTCAGATTCTTCTAGGTTACATGCTTTACATTGTATGAAAGTATCTGTTTATATTTCTTTCCCATTAAGCTGTAACCACCTCAATGACAGAAACTGGGTTTATTCATTCTTTATTCCTAGAAACCAGATCCGATTCTATGTGGGGAAAATGCTCAAGAAATGTTTGGAAATAGGTGAATGGACGGAATCAAGGTAGAGAGGAAAGAAATAGGGAATGAAACAAACAAGGAACTGAAAGAAAGGATGTGGAGGGAGGGGAAATGGGGGCAGGAGGAAAGGAGGTAATGAGCCTTTTCTAGTGATTCTAACATCTTTCATTTGTGAGGATTATCCTCATATTACCAATCTGCGAAAGGTGAAAAGGTGAAAGCGAAGTCGCTCAGTTGTGTCCGACTCTTTGTGACCCATGGACTGTAGACTACCAGGCTTCTCAGTCCATGGGATTTTCCAGTCAAGAGTACCAAAGTGGGTTGCCATTGCCTCCTCCGGGGGATCTTCCTAACCCAGATATTGAACCTGGGTCTCCCACATTGCAGGCAGACGCTTTACCCTCTGAGCCATCAGGGAAGGGTCTTTCAAATTACTGAATGAATTGAGATGAAATCTGTTCACACTCACTTAGAAATAGACTTGCTGCAAGTGGTCTGGATTTCCCATCTGATACTTAAAGAAATTATCAGCATTTATTGACTTNCAGGCAGACGCTTTACCCTCTGAGCCACCAGGGAAGGGTCTTTCAAATTACTGAATGAATTGAGATGAAATCTGTTCACACTCACTTAGAAATAGACTTGCTGCCAGTGGTCTGGATTTTCCATCTGATACTTAAAGAAAGTATCAGCATTTATTGACTCTGATGACAATTCATTGATCAGTGATTTCATCCCATCTACATTAATCTATCCAATATGTTATTCCTCAATTTTATTTGAACATATAAACATTTAGATTTCTTGAACTCAAACTGCAAAAAGACCTTTAAAATCTAGAAAGACAATTTTAGATGCAATCAATACTAGTTTGTACATCAATGAATCTTTCTTGTCTCTCTCTCTTTTTTTTTTTCAGTTATCTCAAGATGATTTCTTTCTTGAGTGAGTAGTTCCATCTTGCTTGTTGTGGACTTTTGTTTATTTTAAGGGATGGCCCACAAGGAACATGACTTATAGAACTTATTTCTTGCCTTTGCTTCTGTAACATGACTTCCTGAAGTTCACCCCCAATTTTCTATCAGCTAAAAGTGATTTTTTAAAAAAATTCTAGCTTTTAAGTCTCTGGAAAACTCAGTGCAAAATATTTTTAGTGGCTGTTTCAAAGATTGTATTCTTTGGACTGTAAAGTGATACCTATGTTTGCTAAGGTTTTAATTTTTTGAACTTGTTCCATGTTTGTGTTAAGTAATAAGCAGATTTGCAAGGGAACGGTGCTACTCTTGGAAGACAGTTTCTTTCTTGTTTACAGTGTAGGCCTCTTGGCTTAGCCAGCTTGTAACAAACAAAGAAATTCACATTGTTTTATGAGAAAGATGAATAGACTTTTTTTTTTGAGATTTACTGAATACTGCTCAGTCTTCAATTTCTCTCCCTTCATATGACACTGTATGTAAAAGGACATAGTCCAGAATATTTAATTATCTCATAAAAGTATGATTTTTGTATTAAAAGAGTATTGTCAGGGTTACACTGAACATGTTACTACTACCCAACTTCCATAAATCCAACTAAGTGTATATGGAAATTTTACTTAAAAACTGTAACTTCTAGCAGTATCAGATTAGTAGGCTGCAGTATCTTCCAAAGTTAAACTATGATTTTAGCTGAATAAGAGCAACAGAAGAAACAAACTAGGAAACAGATTACTAATAGAGAATTTCTTATATTTAAAGTGATATAAACAGCATAAATAACTTGGGATATTTCATTATAAACAATATTTATATTAAATATAAATTTAATTGGTACCATCCTTTTCAGAGAACTTTACAGCCTAAGAATAGTTTATTAAAGAAAAGGGAAGGAAAATTAATGACTATAGCAAGAAGAGTATAGATTGGTTTATCTCTCAGGGTTCTTTTATTTTCAGTTACAGGAACTAACATCGAACTGTCTTTGGCAAGAATTGTTTTCCAAACAAGTAAGAGAAGACTATCAGGTGGTAGTATTGTTTAATGACTCACAAAACTGAAAAATCAAGATTTAAAGAATGGTTGAATCCAGAGTCTCAATGACATCATTGGAATATAACTATGGTCTCCATTAATAATCTCCACTTTCTTCTTCTTGTGCTAAATTTAAACCAGCAACTCTCCCATGCTCACCCGAAGCACCTTCACTGCTACATTCTGCCAGTTTATAAGCCCAGAAGAGAGAATTTCTCTTTCCTAATAGTTCCAAATAAAACAGTTGTACATCATAGTTTCAGTGCCATGATTTAGGCCATCTGCCCATCCAATTACTAGAGTCAGGGAAATGGAATATAGTACTTGGGCATGCCTGGATTGATTTTCACTGCTAGACCTGAGTGTTCAGGGATGGAGTGGGGAAGTGAAGCCAGGAGGGTGTAGATTAATGTAGCTACCTGAATTGCTGGAGAAAGACCGATACCTCACACCTAGAGTTGCCATATATAGAAAGTTAAAATATAGAATTCTCATTTAAAATGGAATATTAGATGAACATGGAAGAAATTCTTAGAATCAGGTAGGTCCCATGATAATATTTGGCACATACTTATACAAAACAAATTGTTGTCTATCTGACATTTGAATTAAACAGAGAATACAGTATTTTGTCTGACAACTCTGCCCACACCCAAACATTTCAGTGATTTATTCAAGAAATGATTGGAATAGGACTGAGCAAGCAAAAGTGATGAGTCCACTCTTATAGTAATGAGGAACTGAATGTCAGCAGACATTACGGGGCCAAAAGAGTATAGAAGTATTCTGTAGGCAAGCAGATTACAGTAAGAGAAAAGAAACATAAAATGTGTGAATGCAAAAGGAAAATAAAAGAGACCAGTGGAAGACTGTTATTAGGGAATGTGGTGTTCCCAGTGTCAACCACAAATTGACATTTACCCAGAGCATTGCCAGCAACTGATCAACAAAGAAAGGCATTTGCCATCTGCATCTATGGAGACTGAACCCCATGCTGCTGTAGCTGTTGACCCTCACCGTCCCCTGAGGGAATTCAGGATGGAGTGAGGCACTTTCTGCTCCAGGGAACTGGAGGGATCTGGTGGGACTGGTCTTTAGATAGTTGGATGTTTTTAGGAACAGATTTTATGATCTGAATCCTTGTATCTCTTCATATCTAGTTCAGTTCAGTCACGCAGTCATGTCTGATTCCTTGCAAGCCCGTGGACTGTGGCACGCCAGGCTTCCCTGTCCATCACCAACTCCCAGAGCTTGCTCAAACTCACTTCCATAGAGTCAGTGATGCCATCCAACCATTTCATCCTCTGTCATCCCCTTCTCCTCCTGCCTTCAATCTTTCCTAGCATTAGGGTCTTTTCCAATAAGTCAGTTGTTTGTATCAGGTGGCCAAAGTATTGGAGTTTCAGCTTCAGCATCAGTCCTTCCAAAGAAGCACTAAATCCCTTGATGGTGACATCAGATCCTCGTGACTAACAAAAAACCTTTTGTAAAATGAATGCTTCATGGTACTCCCCCTTCACCAAAACCTTGTATATTGACTTTGCCCCACTGACCCTTCGGGAGCAGTCTCTCAGAGATATCTGAGATCCTGCTTCCCAGGCTGAAGTCCTCATGTTGCCCCAAATGAAACTTAACTCACGGCTCTCAAGTTGTACATCTTTTTTGAGGTTCTCGTTTCATAGTGAAAGAATTCAGAGGCAGAGTGGTAAATAAGAAGTGAATTTACCTAGAGAGAACAAGGCTTCCCTTGTGACTCAGGTGGTAAAGAATCTGCCTGCAATGCAGGAGACCTGGGTTCGATTCCTGGGTTGGGAAGATCCCCTGGAGAAGGGAAAGGCTAGCCACTCCAGTATTCTGGCCTTGAGAATTCCATGGGATCACAAAGATCCGGACATGACTGAGCAACTTTCACTTTCAGGCTGAATGTAGACCATCTTAGAAGGTGAGAGAAAGATCCCTAAAATATGACATGGCTAGTTTTTATGGGTTGGGTAATTTTATAGACTAATGAGTGGAAGGATTATTCCAGTTATTTGGGGGAAGAAGCAGGGATTTCCAAGAACTGGGCAACTGCCCACTTTTCGGTCTTTTATGGTTAGCTTCTTGATGAAAGTAAAAGATGAGAGGGAAAAAATTGGCTTAAAACATTCAGAAAACTACAATCATGGCATCTGGTCCTATCACTTCATGGCAAATAGATGGGGAAACAATAGAAATAGTGACAGACTTTATTTTGGGGGGCTCCAAAACCACTGCAGATGGTGACTGTAGTTATGAAATTAAAAGATGCTTGCTTCTTGGAAGAAAAGCTATGACCAACCTAGACAGCATTATTAAAAAGCAGAGACATTACTTTGCCAACAAAGGTCCATCTAGTCAAAGCTATGGGTTTTCCAGTCGTCATGTATGGATGTGAGAGCTGGACTATAAAGAAAGCTGAATGCCAAAGAATTGATGCTTTTGAACTGTGGTGTTGGGGAAGACTCTCGAGAGTCCCTTGGACTGCAAGAAAATCCAACCAGTCCATCCTAAAGGAGATCAGTCCTGAATATTCGTTGGAAGGACTGAATGTGAAGCTGAAACTCCAATGCTTTGGCGACCTGATATGAAGAACTGACTCACTGGAAAAGACCCTGATGATGGGAAAGATTGAAGGCAGGAGGAGAAGGGGATGATGATAGAGGATGAGATGTTTGGATGGCATCACCGATTTGATGGACATGAGTTTGAGTAAGCTCTGGGAGTTGGTGATGGACAGGG
>SJYV01034882.1:258226-326780 GCA_006410875.1 Neotragus pygmaeus | reverse complement strand
AAATCACTGCAGATGGTGACTGTAGTTATGAAATTAAAAGATGCTTGCTTCTTGGAAGAAAAGCTATGACCAACCTAGACAGCATTATTAAAAAGCAGAGACATTACTTTGCCAACAAAGGTCCATCTAGTCAAAGCTATGGGTTTTCCAGTCGTCATGTATGGATGTGAGAGCTGGACTATAAAGAAAGCTGAATGCCAAAGAATTGATGCTTTTGAACTGTGGTGTTGGGGAAGACTCTCGAGAGTCCCTTGGACTGCAAGGAAATCCAACCAGTCCATCCTAAAGGAGATCAGTCCTGAATATTCGTTGGAAGGACTGAATGTGAAGCTGAAACTCCAATGCTTTGGCGACCTGATATGAAGAACTGACTCACTGGAAAAGACCCTGATGATGGGAAAGATTGAAGGCAGGAGGAGAAGGGGATGATGATAGAGGATGAGATGTTTGGATGGCATCACCGATTTGATGGACATGAGTTTGAGTAAGCTCTGGGAGTTGGTGATGGACAGGGAGGCCTGGCACGCTGCAATCCATTTGGTCACAAAGAGTCAGACACGGCTGAGTGACTGAACTGAACTGAACTGAACTGATTGTTAGCTTCAAAACTGTCATGGCACTGGTGGGTGTGTCATTTGGCAAACTCATATGTTACAATGAATGCATAATGAGGCTCAAAGTCCACTGGACGTCAGTAATCTGCCATCTTGGATCTAATTGGTTCTAATCAGTTTCTGCCATATCCTGCAGCTATGTCCTTTTTTTTTTTAAAGGTTGTACCCTGACCCCTTCTCTCCTAACTCACTGGGAAGAGGAGGACTTGAAAAGGAGGATTCAGCGATGTGAGCTGCCTATGCAACTTTCATTTCCCCCTCTTCTTTTATTTCAAGGCCTTCTGCTTTCATCTTTTTAAAATAGAATCTCAGTACTATTCATGAACCCATACTTTTCCTAAACATGTACTTCAGAGGAGGTCAGCCTCAGTTGCAAAAGTTGATTTCTGATTGGAATAAGACATGTGTGGGTTTGTTCTTATCTTTGAATAATTTTTACATGGCCCTGTGATTCAATGTCAACCACTGAAACATGTCATTAAATGTACCAGAGGACCTCTAGGAAAGATTTTTGCCTACTTTTAAGAAAGACATGCAAAAAGATAGAATTTGTGATACCTGGTTGTGATGGGGATTGGGTGCAGCCATTCTGAAAGCTAATCTGAAGACAAGGCCTATATATCAAGAATGGCAGGATGTAAAGATAATGTACTTGATATACTGATGAACTGAGTAGTCCAGGAATCACTCTACCTCTGGACCTCTTGTAATGCAAATTAATATATTTCCTGATTACTTGGAATGCTTTAAAGTTGTCTTTATTTGCAGCTAAAAACATTCTAACTGACATATACACATACACAGGATTTTCTGTATATTGGACATTGAGATGACTTTTCTATTTTGTTTGTTTGCCAGTGATTACAAACTCAAATCATGAAAACATTTTTTTCCTACTTAAAAGGTAAGTTTTCTATTTAAAAAAAACCATATGCTATCATTTAAAGTAGTCCGTGAAAACAAAAGCACATGTATTTTAGAATTAGAACTTGAGAGAAAAGAAATCATGGAAACTAATCTTCATTCAATGGTAATGTCTCTTTTTTAAAAAAAGCAGCAGTTACTTAATGAAACTTCAGAATTGACATCATAAATTAGCCTATATTACTTTGAACTATCATTATGGAATTTCCCAGTTGGTGAAGGGTTCAGCTGCTTTTCACAGAATCTTTTTATATCTTGGTAGAATGGTGTCCCCATATATGTGGAGATGCTGCTACTCTATCTAAAAAGAATAGAATCTTTGGGGTTGGAATACAATCTTAATCATACTATGATAGAGAATATGACAGAATCATCTACCCTACAGCTATTCCTTATGCCTAAGAAAGAATGGCAATTCTAAGTGAGGTAGCAATAAAGCCAGCTAAAAGTCACTTGCAGACTTGCACCTCCCCATATATGTGGAGATGCTGCTACTCTATCTTTTTAGATAGGTGCTTGGTCATTCAGTCATTCCCAAATCTTTGCAACCCTAAGGTCTGTAGCCTGCCAGACTCGTCTGTCCATGGGATTTCCCAGGCAAGAATATTGGAATGGGTTGTCATGCCCTCATCCAGGGGATCTTCTGGACCCAGAGATAGAACCTCAGTCTCCTGCACTGCAGGCAGATTCTTTACCTCTGAGCTACCAGCGAAGCCCAATAACAGCATACATTTATTTATATTATATCAATGGAAAAATCACTATTGGATGATACAAACAGGTCAACACAATAACTTAACTCCTCTGCTTCTGACCTGAACAGATGACGTGTTGGATTTTACACCTATTTTTAGCTCTCATCTTAGGTTCTCCACCTACAGTTGGAAAATCTAGTTGTGACATTCTAGTCACTTCATTTTCACAGCAGGAGTCTGTTCATGAAGAATGCCAGATTTCTCCTTATAGATCCATTCTGTGTTTATTGTTACTGCCAAACATTTTCTTCCTCATTTTCTGAAGTGGAGGCACTACAGAGAAATCTGCTGTGAGACATTTTGGTAAAGTGAATCTTACTTTATCACTCACTTATTAACATGACATTAACTTGCTTTCCCAAAAGGAGTAGGAGAGAAGGGGGTGGGGGAATATACAGAATACATTTAAACAGTGTCAATGTTATATCTATTAAGACTTGATTTAGTGACATATAAAAGAAAACCCACATATGGCCTATGCACAGTGGAAGTGCTATCCCCCTTACATTTTGTATAACAAAGTCTGATGCTAGGCAGCCCAGGGCTAGGATGCCGACTCCGTAAAAACCTTGGGGTATCCAATCCCTTCTTTATAGCTACTCTACAAAACCAAGTACATGCCTCGAATACAAGGTTATCCCAGAGAACTCCTGTATCATGTTCATGGGCCAGGCAGCTGGAAGGATTACTAAGTAAAGGACCAAAGATGCTCACCTACTAAAGATGAATCACATTCCTTTGAGGAACTTGCATAGAAGCCTCTCATAAGAACCGTGTCAAGCCATTGGAGTGTAAGCAGTACTTTGGTTTATATCTCATTAGTGAAGTGAAGTCACTCAGTTGTGTCCAACTCTTTGTGACCCCATGGACACCAGGCTCCTCTGTCCGTGGGAAGTCTGCAAGTGACTTTTAGCTGGCTTTATTGCTACCTCACTTAGAATTGCCATTCTTCCTTAGGCATAAGGAATAGGCTGTAGGGTAGATGATTCTATCATATTCTCTATCATAGTATGATTAAGATTGTATCCCAACCCCAAAGATTCAGAATTTGATCAGAACTTGTACCTTTCAAGTTTTAACTTTTCCCCCTGTCATTTTTCACAAGATTTTTTTTTCCAAAATGGGAAGTGATTTCATCAATCTACACTTAGGTTTCCTGTAAATATAAGTAAGCATGTAAACATGCCATATTCCATCCTGAAAATGTCTTCAGCCCAAATGTTATAATCCACAAAGCAGATTTTATTCTATTTTACCTATTTTCAAATCTATTTGAATATATTTTATTCTATTCAAAATTCTGACTTAACACTAAAGATAACTGTATTTGTTATGACTTGATTGGTCACATGTTTGCCCCCGAACACTTCATATTTTCCATAAAAATAGGCTTTTATAATAAAGTCATTTTATTTTCATGAAAGCTCATTTACAGCAAGTCAGAGTCTGCAGGGGTACAAAAAAGGATATCATCAAAATGTTTCAGAAATATTAAATTCTTATCAGAGCTTTCAAGTTAAGTTTCAAAACTTACATTTTCCAAAAAGTTTGAAAAATAGAAAACTCACTCTTAAGTGCTAAGGGGATTGCCTTTGATATTTCTGTGAAGCTTGAAAAGGTACTCTAAGGATTAGTTTTTGTAATGAAGTGTGGGAAATAGTAGTAGCACTGTATAGCTATTGCAGGGCCTTAATTATTGATGGCTATGTCGACATGAGTTTGAGTAAACTCCTGGAGTTGGTGATGGCCAGGGAGGCCTGGCGTGCTGCAGTCCATGGGGTCGCAAATAGTCAGACATGACTGAGCAACTGAACTGAACTGCTACCTTCAGAGTCTCTCTTTTTCTGCTAATTCTGTTATCACATCAGTCACTTTTGCTATCCAGCTCAGCCATAGCCCTTCAAATCACCTTAAATTCACTTACTTAAGCAGGATGCCAACAGGGTATCATGAGAGATCCAGAGTTTGCAAGACCCACCACAGAATGTCACCATAGTTTCACTTCTGAAACTTGCCTATTGACATCTCTGTGATTCTTCAGTCCCTAAAGCAGAAAACAGATCTGATAGGGAGTGTTTGGATGTGATTAGCATCATATGTGTATGTGTTTATGTGTTAGTTGATTAGTCGTGTCTGACTTGTTGACATGCCATGGACTGTAGCCCGCCAGGCTCCTCTGTCTGTGGAATTCTCCAGGCAAGAATACTGGAGTGGATTGCTTTTCCCTTCTCCAAGGGATCTTCCCAACCCAGTGACTGAACCCAAGTCTTCCACATTGCAGGCAGATTCTTTCCCATCTGAGCTACCAGGGAAGCCCAGTTAGCATCATTTTCACCTTTAATTGTTCTTATTTCTGTATTTATGGGGGCACAAAGAGAATGTCAGAATTAGACACAGAGGTATCTAAAATCTTGTCAAAGTGTGTCTACTTTTTTTATATACTATATTTTTTAGCACTATATATTTATTTTTGGCTAGCTGGGTCTTCTTTGTTACACACAGGCTTTCTCTAATTGCAGTGAGAGTGGTTAGTTACTCTTGGTTGTGGTGTGCAAGCTTCTAATTGCAGTAGCTTCTCTTGTTGTGGAGCTCACAGCCTAGAGTGCAGGTTCAGTAGTTTTGGCACACGGGCCTAGTTGCCCCGTGGCATGTGGGTCTTCCCAGACCAGGAATCAAATCCATGTCCTCTGCGTTTGCAAGTGAATTCTTAATGACTGGACCACCAGGGAAGTCTGTGTGTCCGCTTTTAAACTCTGAAGCTTTATAAAAGCATGAATTATTAACAATCGGTAGGTTCTAATACCCTCACTGGGATTCCCAGGTGATACCAGTGGTAAAGAACCCGCCTGCCAATGCAGGAGACACAGGGGATGCAGGTTCAGTCCCTGAGTTGGGGAGATCCCCTGGAGAAGGAAACGGCAACCCACTCCAGTTCTTGCTAGGAAGATACCATGGACAGAGGAGCCTGGTGGGCTGCAGTCAATTAAGTTGCAAAGAGCTGGACATGATTGAAGTACCTTAGTAGGCACACATGCACTCGATACCCTGATTAGGTCTATTTAGTGTGTAACCTATGGACACTTCCACAAGTTTAAGCTTACATAATTGTTTATGACTACAGGACACAAATTCAGCTTCATTCTGAATATGGATCTGGTACAACAGTGTAATTCCCAGAATTAACATGTAAAGAATTTTTAACTTTTTTAGGGTCTGCCAGACATGAGTACTCAATAAGTACTCATTGAGTGAAGATCAGTGCTATTTCTAAACTAACTCTCTCCAACTTGGTATTAGGTTTTTAATCTACTAAACAAATTTATCTCATGGGTGGTGGTTTAGTCACTAAGTCGTGTCTGACTCTTGCAATCCTGTGGACCATAACCTAGGCTTTTCTGTCCATGGGATTTTCCAGGCAAGATTGAATTTAATCCTAATTTTAACTGGAAATAAACATTCTAGATTCTCCTCTGCTTTATCTGCTTTGTGCTCCACAAGAGCTACTATTACCCTTATTCATTCTAAAGTTATCAGCATTTCATATTTTCCTTGACTAATTCCAGATTTTTTTCTCACCTTTATTTCAAAAAAAAATATAACCATTTCATTTTTGATATATAAAATAAAACATAGGAAGCTTTAAAAAGTGTAGAAATCTTCTCTTAACAGGAAATCATCATCACCACCATAACCATCATCATAGTAGTAGTAGCAGAACTATTTGTTGAGCACTTATGACTAAGTACTGTAGACACTAGTTTTACTAACGTTAATCAGAATCACAGCAGCTCTGCAAAGTAGGTATCATTATCCCATTTTACAGATGAGAAAACTGAGGCTCAGAGAGGTTAGTTTTAAGTAAAATCATACTGCTAGGATGTGGCACTGCCAGGATTTGAAGTCAGGTATATCTGATCATTATATTGTAATGTAGACATACTGGGAAAAATTCATTATGAATGAAGATATGTCACAGCCTCAGAACAATTTGTAATTAATGTGGAGGTGTATAAATAAAATCACCAGAAGTTATTCCACTACTTTTTTTTTTCTTTAATATTTGACATTTGCCCACTTTAGGAATCCCAGAAAAGAACATTGTAAAGCACAGGAGGAAATAGGGGCAAAAGTGTTCTTCATTGAATAAAAGCAATGGTTGAAAGAAAAAGACTTCCTTCTTGAGTTCCTCATGCAATGAAAAAATAGATTCTCTTCTCTTACCAGAAAACCACCAATTTGAAGAGGGATGCAAAGGCCAAACCAAAGATGCCTTACTTAGAGCAGGATGAACTGTCCTTCTGAAATAAGCATTCAGCCTTCTTCATTCATGCATCAGACTTAATGACATGATGACTTTACTAGGATATTTCCATTGGAGACCGTCACTGACAGTTCTGTCAAAGAGAGCCATTTTTAGAACTGGGAGTTCGTGTGTGCATTTCCTGTTTGAACACTGGCTATCACAATCTTTCACATTCTCAAGCATCTGAAGAGACTGAGGTTGAATAGGAAGGTTGTTTGCAGGTGTAGCCTTCTGCTCTGTGTGGCTTTACAGCTTTTAAAAACAGCTTTTGAGGAAAGCTTTCTGTTTGATGTGGATGGTGGCGAGAGTTATGTACATACTGTGGAGCCAATGTGATTCCCTTATGAGGAGAAAATTCCCATCTAATGATCTAGCATTTGAGCTTGGGTCAAAGTGAGTTACAGTCTAGTTTTCTAACCCGAGTAGTCATATTCAGAGCCTCTACTCATACTTGTAGGGGAGGGTGCTGCTGCTTCTCTATATTTTTTAAAAGTGGAAAGAGTATGAGTGAGACCTGTACTTCTGCAATTCAATTCCCATGGGGCTAAGGCTTGGTCCTCAATCTTCTTGACCAAGAGACACCACTTTCTCCCCTCAACTTTACTAAAACCACAGAGGTGGAGAGGGAAATGTCTGTTCATTAATGTCAGACACCAATTCAAATGGCTTACAGGCCTCAGTACAACATTAAATAAGCTTTCATATAAAACATGAGTCAGAATCGGTTCTGTCAAACTTGTTTTTAGATATGTGGCTGTTTTAGTCATCAAGGGAGTATGTAAAATAAAATCCTTTCCAGGTTTTATATATTTGAAATGGGAATGAGGATTCTTTCAGTTGTATATTAGCAGTTTTCGTTAATATCTTTTTTAGTATTTCATGAATATATTTTATTTGTTTAATGCACCAAAGCCTTTTCTTCACCAAAACTATCATAATTGAAATCTGAGACAATTAGAACCTAAAAATGCCTCTTACTCTCTTTCTCTCCAGGTAGGTAGATAAGTAGATAGAAAGATATTCTAGAGATACGTATGTGTATGGCTATCTGTATATCACTCTGTGTGTCTATGTATATGTATATCTATTTGGAAAGTAAAAGAATTAAATTTCTTCCACAGCATAAAATAAAATTTTTATAGTTCTATTTTTCTTATAGTTAATTTTGTGACTGATTTTTTTAACTTAAGTATCTCACAGATTCAGACATTCACCTATCACAGCAGCCTGCTATCCAGATGAAGACCAGTAAAATGTGGAAGACCTGTAGTGTCTGCCTAGCAGCATTCACTAGAAAACCATACTTATGGTGTAATATATGGTGACTAGTCATCATACCACTAAATGCTGTTGTGTTGCCATGCTACAATTTTATTTTTAAGCTGAGGCTACTGGAAAAAGAAGCGATTTGGACTTAGGTGATACAAATTCCATAGTCCATGATGAAAGTAACTTAAACTAACCACTGTAAACTTATCAATCTGTGACTTTGAAATTAATGAAAGTGAAGTTGCTCAGTCGTGTCCACTCTTTGCGACCCCATGGACTGTAGCCTACCATGCTCCTCTGTCCATGGGATTTTCCAGGCAAGAGTACTGGAGTACTCCAATAGCCTCCATTTATTTAATAATTGCTTAGCCCGCACATGTTCTGTACCCCCACTTTCTGTGCTCTGCACCAAGGATACACCTGGAGGAAGTCCTCTGTTCCTCCTGCAACCATCCGTCTGGCTGGTGGCACTGCTTTCTGTGCAGGAATACTATTTTTCCCTGTGTTGTTCCATGTTGAGTTTACAGGACATCTGTCTAATCACATGTGCATATGCACATTATTGAAGGCATAATCTGACAAGCAGCATCTTGGTGACTGTGGATGATAATGATAGGCCCCCCAAAAACATCTTTTTTTTTTTATAAGAAGTTCTTAGAAGGCCCATTGGGAAAACTTAAATGCCTGGATTCCTTTTGTTTCTTAATAGAGTCGGATCTGGAAGGCCTTGATGATCTAGGTACTGTTTACAGCAGCATTGACCAGCAGCTGAATGAAACCATGAGGCACCGCAGACACGCAGGAGAAAATGATTACAACATCGAGGTACTGCTGGGAGTGGATGACTCTGTGGTCCGTTTCCATGGCAAAGAGCACGTCCAAAACTACCTCCTCACCCTGATGAACATTGTGAGTAGTGACTCCCTTTCTGAAGCTTTTTGATCTTTTAATTCACTTCTGTTTTGCTCTGGTCTTTTAGAAACCTCTATGAGGTCTTCCATGACTACACCACACATTCAAAATGTGTACGTAACTGCATTCAATTCAAATATTGATCTACAGATTTAACATACATGATGCAAAACTATAGGAAACATGAAGTGAAATTTTCTTTTGTGTGATCAACTATTGATCCATTGTCATCAAAGAGAAATCTTAAATTAAAAAAATTATAATGGGCTGGAATTATAACATCAATTATGGTTCTCATTTGGTTCTGGGGATAATCAAAACTCTCAGGACTGTCCTCCTGACTTGATGTAGACCACGAAGAATGAGATGGATCTTTCCAGCATCATTTTGCATCCCAGGATGATGAGGAATTATTTAGGCCTAATAATTCTGTGTGCATGCTTGCTTTTAGAGCTTTTGAATAGAGTAATATTTTTCACCATGATGCAGTTGAATGTAATATACATACAAAGCACAGTCAACTCTTGGCATAGTGCTGCCCTGCAATTATAAAGGACTCTAAATTTGTTCTCTATGTCTTCCTTATGACCCTTAATTTTATCCAGAAGAAATTTAGCCAGTATCCTCAAACTGATGTCCTTTTTTCCCAGGTGAACTGGCACAGAGCAGTTGAGGAGAAAAATACATAAGTTACCTGCATCTAAAAGATAACTAAGATAGTAGTATGCTATGTTTTATATGTTTTATCTCCTAGAATGATAAAATACCATATTACTCTGGCAAATGTATTACCTAAGCCTATTCTCTCTTTCAGCTTTTGACTTTTAGTGTGATTTCTTTGGGTATCTTGCCTTTTTTCTATGCTTAAGATTAGATTTCCAACAATTCTTAATTTTATTAATCATGATTTTATTTATTCTAATATTTAAGCCAATATGTTAAACATATATTCTGTTTATTAGATGCCAATGTATAAAATTCTACATATATTATGTCTCTGTGAAATGGAAAATAGTGTAGAAACTCAGACACATGTTTATTTGTTTATTGACACAGATCCCAATTATGAAGACTGCTTAGCACACAGAAAACAAATTCCCCTGAAGATGCTACTTTTATTAATACTTGCATCATTCACTGTGCCCCTGGACCACTTTCTTCTACACTAGGGAGGCAGTCAGTCAGGATAGACTTGTTAGGAAGGCTCTTGGAGTAATGCAGTAGAGATTTGAATAGTCTTTGTCCTCACAGTACTTATAATTTAGTCAAGGATAAAAGTGATGCAAAAAATGCAAAGGTTGAGCAATAAAAGGCATTCTATTATTAAGACATATCAGTAGGCACTGTATTATAAATTCTGTAAGACTTTAGAGGGAGCAGCTGTGAAGTGTTGAGATTATCAAATTGGGACTTAGGAGGCAGAGGCTTTAGCTATGTTCCTGGTTGACTTTGTGACCCTAGATAATCATGTCCCTTCCTGGGATTTAATTTCTGTGTTTATAAAATTAAAAGATTGTATAAGATATTCAATAATCCTCTAATCCATCAGGAAGCTTCAGGTTAAAGTAGGTCTGTAGGGATTTGTTTCCTGGATTTTTTTTCTTTGTTTTTCAAAGGGCACATGGGATTGTCAAAGTTTTCTAGACAGACTCTGTTGATAGGAAAGTAGAAACAGCTATAGTATATTCACCAGACAGTAAGCTGAGGTGTCAAGGAAAACACAAAAGTGCTGCATTTTTAGTTTTATAACCATTGCAAAAGATGTTTTGTTTTTAAGACCATTTAAAAAGTTAGGTAATAGGCTGAGTCTCTATCTCCAATACTAGAAATTATTTTAAAGCTAATCGAGTATCAGAGAATGGAACTGGAAGAGAGAATATAATTTTTAAAACTGAAGTTCACTGCATCTGAAGTAATTACTATATGTAGAGGTTTTTAGGAGGTAATAATAACAGTCCCGCCTCCCTTCCCAAGTTCAGAATCAGCTGAATGATAGGCATAGTGAAAAGGCAGATGATGAATACATAGTTTTATTATTATTGATAAGAGCTGAATTGCACATCATTTAAATGTATAGCCACAAATATTTTTCTTAGTCTCAATTAGCTGAGAGCACTTTATCCCAGCCCCTGCCACCCAGGAACATTTGGCAGTGTTTGGTAGGGAAGCTCCTCTGGAGGAGGGCATGGAGAATTCTTGCCTGGAGAATCCCATGGACAGAGGAGCCTGGTGGGCTACAGTCCATAGGGATCGCAAAGAGTTGGGGACAACTGAAACAATTTAGCATGCACTGAGACATTTTTGGTTNCAAGTTCAGAATCAGCTGAATGATAGGCATAGTGAAAAGGCAGATGATGAATACATAGTTTTATTATTATTGATAAGAGCTGAATTGCACATCATTTAAATGTATAGCCACAAATATTTTTCTTAGTCTCAATTAGCTGAGAGCACTTTATCCCAGCCCCTGCCACCCAGGAACATTTGGCAGTGTTTGGTAGGGAAGCTCCTCTGGAGGAGGGCATGGAGAATTCTTGCCTGGAGAATCCCATGGACAGAGGAACCTGGTGGGCTACAGTCCGTAGGGATGACAAAGAGTTGGGGACAACTGAAACAATTTAGCATGCCCTGAGACATTTTTGGTTGTCATAACTGGGAAAGGAAGCTACTGCCACTAGTGAGAGGTGCCAGGGATGCTGCTGAACAACTACAACATAAAGGGCAGCTCTACACAATAGAGAAATATGAATTATCTGGTCTAAAATATCAACAGTGCCAAGGTTTAGAAACCTTGTTATCAATTAGACAATCTCGCTCACAACCTCTATCCCCAACCCCCAATTAAATCAAAGGTTTAATAGAAAACTTTTAATTTCAGGTTTTCAATTAAACTTGAAACTCAGTAATTTCAGATTTCCTTTGTAGGACGGGTAGAAAGCTGTAAGCACGACAGACTGAAGACTGAATCTCTTCCTTTCCTCCCTACACTCCCATTGTTCTGTTGCAGACTGTTAAATCTGTAACACTGAAATGAGAATGCCCTGTCTCAAATTGATCAATTAAATAAGAGTGGGATAAATGAAAAAAAAAAAACAATAATGATATTCTAATGAAATGATCTCGTGGAAATTTGAAGCAAAGGAAATAAGTTGGGTTTTTTGTTGTTGTTTTCCATGACAAGTTTGGAATAATTAGTAACTCCTATGCTAGCCTTGTTTTATGGCTTCCCATGGTTATCTAAAATCATGACTCTCCAAACTTGAGCCCTACCCAAACATAGAGGCTTTCTTTACATGTCACAGGGAGCTTTCCTGGTGGCTCAGATGGTAAAGCGTCTGCCTGCAATGCGGGAGACTGGGGTTCGATTCCTGGGTTGGGAAGATCCCCAGGAGAAAGAAATGGCAATCCACTCCAGCACTCTTGCCTGGAAAATCCCACGGATGGAGGGACCTGATAGGCTACAGTCCATTGGGTCGCAAAGAGTCGGACATGACTGAGTGACTTCACTTTCACTTTACATGTCACAGAGATTCAGGCAGAAACTATAGAAGAAAACTGACAGCAAAAAGTCTATTTCTTTGCATTGATTTGGGGAGAAATGGGGGGGTTTACCAGGTGCTGCTAATGGTAAAGAACACGCCTGCCAGTGCAGGAGAGGCAAGAGACGCGGGTTCATATTCCTGGGCAGGGAAGATCCCTTGGGGAAGGGCACAACAACTTGCTGCAGTTTTCTTGCCTGGAGAATCTCATGGACAAAGGAGCCTGGCAGGCTACAGTCTATTAGGTCGCAAAGAGTGAACATGACTGAAGCGATTGAGCATGCATGCACGTGTCCCTGTGATACAGAAAAGATCAGTTTCCTTTAGTCTCGTTTGGCACCTTTAACTTAGTTAACTAGTCAGCAGATACAATCTTCTTTTCGTTTACCTGATAGTCAAATATAGTTCCCGTATCCCAAACCAGGTGATATTTAGCACGCCATTCCTGAACCAGAGGAGTACTGTTAGGTCCCAGGGATTTGCTTCATGGTTGTCTCTTTAATTTAAACGGAACACCTTTTCAAAGGAATGCTCATATTTATCTCATACTTTATTGTCTTGAAAAGAGTTCTTAAATTATTAAATGTTAAACATCTGTGTAATGAAAGAACGGATAAGTGAACAAATGAGTGTAAATAACATAGAGGTAGATTGTGAACAGATAGAAACTTTGCATTTGAAATAGGATATAAATGACATGAAGGCTTTAATCAGTTTAACAATATAATAATAAAAGAAGTGTTTAGAAAGGAATTTAGCATTTGGTCATGTCAATATTTTTTCAAGTATCTTACAAAATGGAAAATTAATTTTTTTCCCCTAGAGGAGACAGAAGCTTAAAATGCCAATAAGATTGAGGTAAAGTTTTACAGTTATTTGAAGTTAGTAAAACAATCTGAGATAACGATAATACTACTACTAATAATAGTGATGGTAATAATATATGTGATGATAATAATATAATAGTGATGATAATAATAATAGTGATGGTAATCATTAAAAGAAGACAGGAAGGGGCTTCCCTGGCAGTCTGGAGGTGAAGATTCTGCATTTCCAATGCAGAGGAAGCAGGTTCTATCCCTAGTTGGGGAACTAGGATCCCACATGCTGCATGGCCATAAAACAAAAGACAGTGACTAGCTTCTGTGTCGGTGAACACATCACAGTGCTGGGAGGGTGAGAGCCTGGAAAGAACATGGAAGCTCTGTACCTCTCCCCACAAACCTTGCCTCCTGCATCTCTTACATTTGTCTGTTCCTGAGTTGTATCAATCATTTAAAAATAAATATGTAGGAGGTGCAAGACAATAATGGAAAGGCGAGATTGTCTTGAGTCTAAGCCTGCCCCTAGAACTATATGGTAGGAGAGCTTGTACAAGTACTAACTTCTCAGTTTCCTCACCAGGAAAATGTGAATAGTGGTGACTGTGCTCACAGGAAAATTCTAAAGAAGAAAGGAGAGTGTGAACATAGAACGTCTAGCACTGAGAAGGAGCTTAGCAGATGGCCAGTTGACACTGGCTGTAAAGAACCCAAAGCTCTTCCCACAATTTGCTTTTCCCCCTAAGTTCTACAAAGGGAAGCAGAAGGCTCATCATGTTATGTGAAGAAAGATGACATGTTTGCAAGTATCTGCCATGAATCATTGACAGGCACAGAGCTTGCTCCAAAACAAAATGGCAATTTTGTGAGGGATTTAAACAAGGGCAGCACAGCCCCTACCCCCACTTGATGCCCCAGTTTTCCCAGAATCTCGGAGCAGAAAACATCATAAAGGATTTGCTCAGGGTGATGTCTGGAGCCTAGGATGGAACCCATCTCAGCACCCAATCTCATGAGCCTTTTGCCACCTATAAGCCAGGACCAGGGTCTGGAGAGAAAGGAATGCAGATCTCACTGAGCTGATTTCACTGTCAATATTAACCTGGAGTGGGGGGGGGGAGGCAAAAAAACCCTTCATGGGACCATTTTCTCCAAAAATTAAGAGTCTTGCATTTTATTGGGGGAGGTGCAACAAAGCCTATTGTGTTCAGGGAACAGACAAAGACCAGTGACATCTTAAAGAGAAAAAGTCTACCCCAGTATTTAGGGCAGAAGAAAACCTTGGGGGAAAGCAACTGCCATGCTGTGAGAATACTCAGGCATCTCTGTGGTGTGGTTCATATGATGAAAATCAGATACTTCTGGCCAGAAGCCAGCACCACTGCCATACATACAGGAAATCCACCTTCCAAGTGGCATCCTTATAGCAGGTGGCGCTAGTAGTAAAGAACAAGCCTGCCAATGCAGGAGGCACAAGAGACGCGTGTTCAATCCCTGGGTGGGGAAGATCCCCTGAAGGAGGAAATGGCAATCCATTCTAGTATTCTTTCTGGGAAATCCCAAGGACAGAGGAGCCTGGCGGGCTACAGTCTATGCGGTCCCAAAGAGTCAGACATGACTGAGCATGCATGCTCTAGACCCTAATCAAGACTTCAGGTGAAAAGACCCAGCTGGCATCTGACTTTGACTTCATGAGAAAAACCAAGCTGGGACCACCCAGCCAAGTTGTTCCCAAATTTCTGACTCATGGAAATTGTGAGAGAATAAATGCTTGTTTCTGCTTTAACAAAGTAGAAGAAGGAGAAGATAGGTTATTGGGAGGTAGGAAGGTGAAACTTCAAGTTCTATTTAATTTTAACTCCAGTTAACCATAGTTTAAGTATAACCAAGAAAAACATTTAAAACATAAGTCAAGAGTAATGTTAAATAGCTTTGGTTTATCTGCTATTTTAAATTAGATAGTTGCCACCTTTTGGACACCAATGTATTTCCTTTGTTTTAGGCCCTTATTGCTTAATGATAGTGCACGTGTGCTTAGTCGCGTCCGACTTTGTGACCCCATGAACTGCAGCCCCCTAGGTTCTTCTGTCCTTGGGGATTCTCCAGGCAAGAATACTGGAGTGGGTTGCCATGCCCTCCTCCAGGGGATCTTCCCAAACCAGGGATCCCAAACCATCTCTCCTGCATTGCAGGCAGATTCTTTACCATATGACCCGAAAGTCCAAGAATACTGGGTCTGTAGCCTATCCATTCTCCAGGGGATCTTCCCAACTGAGGAATCGAACCAGGGTCTCCTACATTGCAGGCAGATCCTTTACCAGCTGAGCTACCAGGGAAGTCCAATGATAGTGATGACTGTGCAAATGAGTATGCTAAAGTTCTTTACGTGATTTGTCTTGGGAAACTTGGGATTTGGACACTGGAAAGACAGCTCACTGAGTTAACACTTTCCTCTGGGGTCTCAAGTGAACAGGCCCCAGGTGATTTTAATAAGATTCCTTAAGAGGAAACATGCCCTCCACTGAATCCCCAGCTTCTTTACAAATGAATCAATGAAAGTGAGAACCTCCATTGCTTTCCATCTACATTTATTTTTAACTCATCCTCTTTCATAGAACTCGAAATTTCTCCCAGAAGCATCTATAAAGAAAGAATAAACAGATATGACTGTACTTTAAAACAATATGAGGAGCCATCAGAATAATTTAAATTGAGGNGGGACTCTCAAGAGTCTTCTCCAACACCACAGTTGAAAAGCATCAATTCTTCAGTGCTCAACCTTCTTCACAGTCCAACTCTCACATCCATACGTGACCACAGGAAAAACCATAGCCTTGACTAGACGGACCTTAGTCGGCAAAGTAATGTCTCTGCTTTTGAATAGGTCCTTTAATTTTAACTGAACAAGCAATAAATATTTGTTTCCCTGGTATGTTTCAGCCTTTATTTTTTTCAAGGGTCCTACAGCAAAAAAACTTTTTAGTTTGCTAAGCAAATCGTCTTTCTCATTCTTGAAGAAAGAAATCAATTCTGCCAGAGCTTTTGGTATGTTTCCACTATTCCAAAGGCTGGAAGACTTCATGAGGCCTTATAGCTGAATTGCCTATCCTTGGTCCACCCAAAGCTCATTGGATGCCTAGGGAAGTCAAAGCATGCTGCTGCTGCTAAGTTGCTTCAGTCATGTCCAACTCTGTGCAACCCCATAGATGGCAGCCCACTGGGCTCCCCCGTCCCTGGGATTCTCCAGGCAAGAACACTGGAGTGGGTTGCCATTTCCTTCTCTAATGCATGAAAGTGAAAAGTGAGGTCGCTCAGTCGTGTCTGACTCTTAGCGACCCCATGGACTGTAACACACCAGGCTCCTCCATCCATGGGATTTTCCAGGCAAGAGTACTGGAGTGGGGTGCCATTGCCTTCTCCAGTCAAAGCATAATTAACCATAAAATGAGAGCCTCATGCTTATGGAGAACAGCTGTGTGAACCTGATAACCTGTTCTTCTGGAGAGCTACTGAAGTGAGCCCAAATTACCCAAATTAAAATATTTGCAAAAGTTTTAAGAGGTGGTTACAGCAGTTCAACTGAATAAGACACATACTGAGGTGCTGGACGTGAAGATGGACAGGAGAGACAGATGTGAGAGGTACTGCAGGACTCGGTAATATACTGACTATAATGCTTGAAGAAAAATAAAGAATCACGAAGGTTTCATCTATGGGACTTCCCTAATGGTCCAGTGGTTAAGAATCCACACTTCCATTGCAGCGGGTGTGGATTTGATCTCTAGTTTGGGGAACTAAGATCCCACATGCCACTCAGTATGGCCAAAAATAAATAATTTTTTTAAAAAGTGATTTCCTCTTTAACCGTGATGGAATACTCAGAGAGAAGAACAGAAGAGGGTGAGTATACTTTGAGATATATTGATGTATTTCCAAATAGATAGATCTCTTACTAGAGCTGAACAGATGACTGTGAAGCCTAAGAGAGGTGACTCAGTGTGAGATATTTGGGATTCATCAGTCTATAGAAATTGGTTGAAGAAACAGCAGTGGATGAAATATTGCATAGAAAATATGTGAAAAGAGGATCAAAAACAAAACATTGAGACACACAAACGTGTGGGTGAGCCAGTGGAAAAGGAGAAATTATTAAAATATAGCTAAATAACTTGAATGTTATTGGTGAATTTGAATAATATCATTGATGAATGTAGTGATAAACAGTACTAAGTGCTATAAATATAAGTGGCTTTATTTTTTCATGATGAAGGAAAATTTGGAATATTAGTAAAAGAGGGAAAAGAACCCCAAGAAGGGGAGCATTTGAATACGGAAAATGGCATTGATTTTTTGGAGCAAGTAAATATCTTTAAGGAAGTGTGAAAGAGCCTGAAGGAAGGAAANTGCATAGAAAATATGTGAAAAGAGGATCAAAAACAAAACATTGAGACACACAAACATGTGTGGGTGAGCCAGTGGAAAAGGAGAAATTATTAAAATATAGCTAAATAACTTGAATGTTATTGGTGAATTTGAATAATATCATTGATGAATGTAGTGATAAACAGTACTAAGTGCTATAAATATAAGTGGCTTTATTTTTTCATGATGAAGGAAAATTTGGAATATTAGTAAAAGAGGGAAAAGAACCCCAAGAAGGGGAGCATTTGAATACGGAAAATGGCATTGATTTTTTGGAGCAAGTAAATATCTTTAAGGAAGTGTGAAAGAGCCTGAAGGAAGGAAACTTAGCACTTCCACTATGACAGGAAGAAAAAGACAGGCAAGATGGTTATAACAGAGAACAGACATTGGTGTCATATAGACTTACTGGATTTGTAGCTGTGCTAATCATTTGGGGAACAAATTGCATAACTTCTCTGGGTCTCAGTCTTTTTTACATATCGTGATGTCTCCTTCGTAGTGTTTGAGATTCATGATAACGGAGGTTGAGCTTTTGTACCAGCTCCTCCCTTTTTCCTGGATCATTTGTTCCCCAGAGAGGCAACTGCCTATTTTCTTCTTGTCCAAATTGGCCTTCAGGCTCTGAATCCCACAGCTCCAGGTAGCTTCTTCCTCTCTCTCTTGTCCTCTAGCTCATCACTCAGATTTTCTTCATAGCACCCTTTCCCATCTGAAATGACCTTGTCTGCATGTCCTTCTGTGATGATTTATATTTTCCATGCTTAGTGCCTGTTTTACCTATTAGAATGTATTCATGGTAAGAGCAGGGTTCCCTGGAGACTCAGCGGTAAAGAACCTGCCTGCCAATGCAGGAGCCTCAGGTTCGATCCCTGGGCCAGAACGATTCCCTGGAGAAGGAAATGGCAACTCACTCCAGTATTCTTGCCTGGAAAATCCCTTGGACNCAGGGTTCCCTGGAGACTCAGCGGTAAAGAACCTGCCTGCCAATGCAGGAGCCTCAGGTTCGATCCCTGGGCCAGAACGATTCCCTGGAGAAGGAAATGGCAACTCACTCCAGTATTCTTGCCTGGAAAATCCCTTGGACAGAGGAGCCTGGTGGGCTACAGTCTATAGGGTCGCAAAAGAATTGGACATGACTTAGCAATCAAACAACAATAGTAAGATCAGAGACTTAAACTCATTTGTCAATCAGTTCCCGACCCCTAGGACCCTTAGGCACAATTCAGTTCGTTAAATATTAGATGAGACTATTCATAAAAGGTAGTTATCAGGGGAGGGAGAAATTAGAGGTTTGAGATTAAGAGATACATGTGCTAATCATGCTAATTTGCCTCAGTTGTGTGCAACTCCTTGCAACCCTATGGCCCGTAACTCACCAGGCTCTTCTGTCCATAGGATTCTCCAGGCAAGAATACTAAAGTGGCTTGCCATTTCCTTCTCCAGGGCATCTTCCTGACCCAGGGATCGAACGTACACCTCTTATATCTCCTGCATTGGCAAGCGAGTTCTTTACCTCTAGTGCTACTGTATATAAACTAAATAGTCAACAAGGACCTACCGTCCGGTGCAGGGAACTATATTCAGTATCTTATAATAACCCATAATGGAAAGGAATATGAAATAAAGAGTATAACTGAGTCACCTTGCTGTACATCTGAAACTAATACANTTTACCTCTAGTGCTACTGTATATAAACTAAATAGTCAACAAGGACCTACCGTCCGGTGCAGGGAACTATATTCAGTATCTTATAATAACCCATAATGGAAAGGAATATGAAATAAAGAGTATAACTGAGTCACCTTGCTGTACATCTGAAACTAATACAACATTTTAAATTACTATATTTCAATTTTTTTTTAAGTAGTCATTATTATTCTGAAATTGGAAGTGAGGGGAAAGGAGTTGACAGGTTAGGAGACAGCTATACCCTGAGTAAAAATATAGAGGACAGGACTGCAAATCTAAGTAGATATGTGTTTGGAACTTTTTGCTCAACAAGGTATGGTTGTGGATAGAGTAATATATTTTCCCAGTCTACTACAGGATTCGTTTATAGTCACCGAGGCTGTCTTGTCATTATTTCTTTGCTTTTAGTTAACAAAAAGTCTCTTTGAAAAATTATACATATATACCATTTATTTGATTCTATATAATGTTACTAATGATGGCTAACAATTTTTGTTTTTATATTTGCAAGGCCCAGGCACCTTTAAGCACTGTATGTATGTGACCTCCTTTATTCCTCTCAGCAATCCTATAAGGACAGTAGTGTAATTATCCCATTTTACAGATGAGAAGACTGAGGCACAGAGACAAACAAGATGCCCAAGGTCACATAGCTAAGAGCAAACTCAGGCAGTTTGACTGTGGAGCCCATACCCTTAAGCACTGAGCAATATGGCCTTTCAGGACCTCATCCCTCTGTCCTAAAGAAATATGAGTGGTTTTTTTTTTTTTTTTTTTTTTTTTGTCAAAGGCAGACAAAGCTGTTCATCAGCTAGTCAGACAAAGCAGGTCAGAGTGTCCTGCCAGGGAAATGTCCTGGGAGAAATTGTCCTGTCAGGGAACAAACCTGGAAGGAATTTTCCTCTTAAGGAAAGGAATACTTGATTTAATTAAACAAGTAAATCAAGTATTCCTAAAATCATTACCTTTCCCCGCCTTCACATTGGCAATCCCTTCCAATTTAAGGTTACTTAAAAATTAATATCCTATTTACCCCATTTTTCAGGTAATTTAATCAATATTCTGGGCTCAACCCTGATCACCTTATAGAAAATCCACCTGTGCTCCTTAGGTTGCCTGACATGGTGACAGGATATTCAGTTTTGCATTGATAAACTTTGCGTTGCCTTATGTGATATCTGATATATGACTTCTTAGAATGTTTATGCTTAATGCTTTGCTTACAACCCAAAACACTGGTTATAAATTTCAGCCCTATCTTTTCTTTTCCTATTCAGTTTTTTCCAGTGATTTGCTCCAGCTCCTTTTCATTTTTTCCCAATATATTTTTAGATTATATTGACCATTAAGAAATCCTTATTTGGAGTCAATTTCAAATCTAATTAATTCTTCAGTTCAGTCGCTCAGTTGTGTCCAACTCCTTGTGACCCCATGAACCGCAGCACGCCAGGCCTCCCTGTCTATCACCAACTTCTGGAGTCCACCCAAACCCATGTCCAATTAATTCATTTCCTTAAAATTTACACAAAGGAAAATTATGAAAAAGAAGTAAAGTTTTTTCGAGTTATCTTTATCAGTATGCTTACACATCAGTTTCTTAAACTCAGGGGTAATGATTATTCTAAAATTAGATTTGCTTTGCATCGCGACAGTGGTGTGGACTGCAGGTATGTAGAAGTGTAGCGAGTTGGTAAAAACTACTGACTCTGGAGCCAGACTGCCTAGGTGTACATCCTTACTCTGTACTAGCTGTGTGACCTTGAGCAAAGTACTTAACCTCTCTGGGCCTCAATTTTGTTTGATATAAAATGGAGATAATGATATCTTTAAAGTTGTTTCAAAGATTATGCATTACTTGATTAACATAGGTAAAGTATTTAAAACCATGTCTGGAACTTGGAAAGCTCTGTGTTAATGCTGGTTTTTTGTGTTCTTGATTCTGCTTTAAATTAGGAAAAAGTAGCTTTCCTTGTCACTAAGTGTTATAAAAATGCTTTCTTAAAAATATCATTTTCATTCATCTTAACATATCCACAATTTTAATTCAGTATGATCTGTTTATTTCTTTCTGTATATCATCTATTGATTGTTAAAACTCATGATTAATTTATACACAAATCCTAAGTTTCTTCGTGCCTCTCATATGATGTGTTAATCAGATGACACTGAAAAACAATCTACATAAAGATGTCATCAATATATATTTTGTTTTTAAGAGTCCAGTCACTCAGTGTTTCCCTCAGGTTAGAATATTTTAAAATTCCTATTTCATTTTAAGGAGCTTATTTTATTTATGTGTAAATATACAAAAGGCAGACATACCCAGTGGTGCGTAAGTATATTCAGGCGTAAAACACAGCCTCTCCTTCACCCGCCTCTAACATGTGCGTACTGCCCTCTGCTGGAAAAAGTATTTTTGAAAAATAAAATTATTAAATTTTTCCCTTATTTTTGTTGATAATTTAAATGTATCTTTGATTCTATTATTATTCTATTGAGAGTAAATAAATTTACAGTACAAGATTTTTCAAATCCTTTTCAGTGAAAACTAAGATGGGGAGAGTTATGTTTTTTGTCTGTTTTTCTTTGCTCTTTTTGGATAAATTGGAAAATATGTTCATAAACCTTTAACACTTTTGGTATGGATAGGTAGAAGTGTTCTCAGGTGCCTTTTATTTTGCTGAGGGCAGTTCGTGACATTTTTTTGATTTGAACAGCAGCTGTCTGAAGCAAAAAGAGCAAGTATGATTATAACTTGCCAGTGAGAAAACAGAGACTCAGAGATGTTAAGTGACCAACCCAAAGTCATTCAGTTTGTTGAGGGCAGATTTGGGACTAGAATTCAAGTCTTAGAATATATTTAGTTCTGTGATGCTGATTATTTCTGCAACTAATCCTATTCTGTGTGTCTCAGAGCCTAAAAAACTTTACATCCTGTTATTGATTAGGTACATTTTAAAAGTCAATAATATAAAGGAAGCAACTTTTTGAACCTTGAGAGGCAAAATAATAAATGATATCCAGTGCTCTGCTCAATAGAGACACCTAATATTTGTTGATTTGCCACATTCAAAGAATGTTTTATCCTACGTATAAATACTATTGCCTTATATTTGGTTATTTCTATCCATGTTATACTCTGAGACAGTTTCACAAATTTGTGCCAACTTGGAACATTCCGTAACTGATCTTGATTTCTACTGGGGTACTCTGTTAACTTACTAGTCTGGCATAATAGGGACTATTGTTAAATACTACTTTTCTTTTGGTGAATGGTAAATTCAACCTTTTAAAAAGTGCCTTTTTATTTCATCATTTTATAATATAATATTGCTATTGAGAGCATGAATTGTGTCCTTTATAGTTTCTCAGTACTGTGCTGACTTTTAAATTTACCAAACAAAAATGAATTTACTAATTTAGGGTGATTTTGTGTATGTTATGAGTTTCCCTGGTGTTTCAGATGGTAAAGAGTCCTCCTGAAATGCAGGAGACCCGAGTTCGATTCCTGGGTCGGGAAGATCCCCAGGAGGAGGGCAGAGCAACCCACTCCAGTATGCTTGCCTGGAGAATTCCATGGGCCGAGAGGCCTAATGGCCTATAGTCCATGGGGTTACATCGAGTTGGACACGACTGAGTGACTTTCACTTTTCATATGTATGTTATACTAACTCAGATATCACAAGCTATTTGTTATAATTGCCACCTTTCATGTATTTTATGACTCTAATAGTTTTCTGACATAAAAGTCTCCCATAGCATCTAAAAGTATTGTCACTGCTATTCCGCCACGGTTGTAAGGTCTTCCCTTCCCTGCATCACTTCTCCAGAAATTAATTTAGTCCTTTTAATCTGTTTTTCTTTAGTTTAAAATTATATTGTTCCCCGATTTTGTGAACTCACTAACATTAATTTCAACATCTTTTACATTAAATGCATTTACATTTCAATTATTGATACATTAAGTACATGTTAGGAGAAGGCAATGGCAATCCACTCCAGTGCGACTTCACTTTCACTTTTCACTTTCATGCATTGGAGAAGGAAATGGCAACCCACTCCAGTGTTCTTGCCTGGAGAATCTCAGGGATAGAGGAGCCTGGTGGGCTGCCATCTATGGGTTGCGCAGAGTCAGACACGACTGAAGTGACTTAGCAGCAGTAGCAGCAGCAGCAGGACATCCCCAGTGGCTCAGTGGGTAAAGAATTCATCTGAAATGCTGGAGACACAGAAGATGTGGGTACAATCCCTCTGTTGGGAAGATCCCCTGGAGAAGGAAATGGCAACCCACTCCAGTCTGGGGATCACAAAGAGTTGGACACGACGACATTACTAAGCACACACTAAGTACATGTTAATACTTTCTGAGTGAAGCCTTTATGCTAATTCAGAACAACCGCCTTATGAGAAGTCTCTTGGAATGTCCATGTGTTTCTGTCGATGACAGTCCTGGCTTCAGACATTTACTTATATTGGAATTATTATGCTAGATATTCTTATCAGGTAATTCTGAAGAAGAGGAGCATTCAGTCCTCAATTAGGCATTATGAGATATGGAGTAAGATAACAGAATCTGACCATGGCCAAAAGAGTCGTAAGAAATTACAGCTTTTGGGCCAGCATTCAATTCTCCTTGTGTTGACCTGAAATCTTCCCCTTGAACAGTGAACCCATGGTTTTAGTTTTATTAGCCGTAGACATTCAGAGCAAATTGAACCCCTTTTCCATATGGTGGCTATTTTCCTTCTAGGTTTTCTTTTCTACTTCCTATACTCTTAGGTGCTTTAATGTACTTTTCTCCTTCTCACTCTTAAAATTTTTGAGCTGTTGTGTGCATAAATTAAAGCTTTCAATTCTTACCCCAATCATATGAGATAGTATTCTTATTCTGTCCATTTGACTGAGACTCAGAAAGGTGAAGCTTTCTGAGATGTCAGGAAAGATGTCAACTGAGACTATTAGTGGCTCGTGTCAGGCTCTTAGCCACTATACCTCTCCCACCACGTTTTACGCAGCCCATTTCTAGGCTCCTTGCTTAGAGGACTGTGGTTACATTCCTGTTTGTGTTGTTGCTGTTGTGTTTAGTCTCTAAGTTGTGTCTACTCTTTGTTACCGCCTGGACTGAAGCTGGCCAGGCTCTGACCATGGGATTTCCCAGGTAAGAATGGGTGGGTAGCTATTTCCTTCTCTAGGGGATCTTTCCAATCCAGGGATCAAATCCTCATCTCCAGCATTGGCAGACAAATTCTTTACCACTGAGCCACCAGGGAAGCCTTCCCATTTATATACATCTCTTTCATCAGACAGAACAGACAGAATGAACTCAATTCTACAGATTTACAATGGCCTCTAGTTGAATTGCTTGGGCATGTGCTACCAGCCTGCATACTTGTGTAAAGCAAGAGTGAATTACCGATTGTTTTCACTCCTTGGCTTGTCTTAAATAGTACTTAAACTGGGTCTTACCATTATACGTGTGTGTGTGTGTGTGTGTGTGTGTGTGAGTTTGTAAATGTATATCTATATATACATGGGTTTCCCTGGTGGTTCAGACGGTAGAGAATCTGCCTGTAATGCAGAAGACCCAGGTTTGATCCCTGGGTCAGAAAGTTCCCCTGGAGAAGGGAATGGCAACCCACTCCAGTATTGTTGCCGGGAAAATCCCATGGACAGAGGAGCCTGGTGGCCTACAGTCCACGGGGTCACAAAGAGTTGGACATGACTGAGCATCTTTACTTACTTACCTTCAACCTACATTTAACAATTTGATATTTATGGTGTTCTGTGTAGTCTGATTATATTCCTGAAACTTTTCATTTGAGATTTCTTGGTCTATTTCTTGGTCAGTATAATAAAAAAATCCATACATTTCTTTTTTTAGAGCATTCTATTATCCTTGAGTTATATTTCTTTTTAAGGCTTCTCTCTACGAAATTTTGTCTGTCTTCCCTCTGTGCCTTCTGTCCAAACCTCCTGGGTCTTGAGTTGAATTGAGGTTCATTTTCCATCCCTCTTTCAGTTATTATGACAAATGTTGGTTCCCTGTTCCTGAGAACAGCTAAGAACTTTGAAATGTAGCCAGATAAAGGCAACTTTGCCATTTCTGCCAGCATTTCCAACTTACTAGCAATTTTTATTCACACCAATTTTGCACTAGCATAACCAGAAAATAGAAGTCACTTTGCTCTTCTGCATGGTCATACACATTCACTGGTGTCTGACTCTTTTCGACCCGTTGGAATATACTCCGCCAGGCTCCTCTGTCCATGGGATTTTTCAGACTGCAATACTGGAGTGGGTTGGTATTTCCTCCTCCAGGGGATCTTCCAGACCCAGGGGTCAAACCCACATCTCCTTTATCTCTTATGTTGCAGGCAGATTCTTTACTGCTGAGCCTTCAGGGAAGCCAGAAGTCTCTTTAGACTGTCAATAATTGACTGTTTCTGCAGGTTAATTAATCGCTATAGTCTTCATCTTCCTCATCTATAAAAACCTGTTGGACTATGACCTCTGAGGTTGTGTAAGTTCTAATATCTATGGTTTTAAAGTATACCAGATTACCTGTGGAAATTTTAATTTAACATTTAAAATTAAGAGCAATGACTCAACTTTACCCCTCCAAGGTTTACCCAGGACTGATATTATATGTACTTGAACAGTCATCTTAGTAATCCAAATGTGGAAGGATTTCTTTACTGTAGGACTTGTAGATAATCATTGCCTCAGATGCCCCATTCTTGGGGTGGAGGAGGCATTGGGAGGACCACCCAGTTACTGGCCCGCAGGTACCACAGCTCCTGCACACCAGCTTCCCTAACAAGAGGTAGCGACCCTGGTGGTAACAGAGGCACCCTGAAGGACATGCTTGCTCTTTTTCTTCACCTGGTTGCCATCCCTCATGCTGGCAGATGCTTCCCCTGAGTCGTGGTCTTGCTATAGCTTTTGTTGGTTTACTTTTTGGCTGTCTTTGGCTGTCCTGGGTTTTCATTGCTGTAGGTGGGCTTTCTTTAGTTGTGGCAAGCAGGGCCTATTTTCCAGTTGTGGTGCACAGGCTTCTTATTCCAGTGGCTTCTCTTGTTTTGAAGCATGGACCCTAGAGCACTTGGGTTTCAGTAGTCAAAGCTCACGGGCCTAGTTGTCCCATGGCAGATGGGATCTTCCTGAAGTGAAATGAAAGTAGCTCAGTCGCGTCCAACTCTGCAACCCCATGGACTGTACAGTCTGTGGAATTCTCCAGGCCAGAATACTGGAGTGGGTAGCCTTTCCCTTTTCCAGTGGATCTTCCCAACCCAGAGATCAAACCCAGGTCTCCCACATTGCAGGTGGATTCTTTACCAGCTGAACCACAAGGGAAGCCCAAGAATACTGGAGTGGGTAGCCTATCCCTTCTCTAGCAGATCTTCCTGACCAGGGATCAAACCCATGTCTACTGCATTGGAAGGCAGATTCTTAAATGTGATTGCTTTTGATGAATTTTATCTGTGGATCATAGTACACATGTATTCTTAACACTACAATATTTTAATGAAGCCCTTTTACAGCCTAGTTTCTGTATTCATGATACTACAGAGTTTACAGCATCAGTAATTCACATAGCCAGGAATCATTCCAAAGTTAAAAGTAAATGATTTCATTTCAGATATCAGTTTAAACTAAACTAAAAAAAGTGACTTGACTCCTGTATTTGGGATTACACAGCCATTTCCTCAAGTGTCCATCTCCTAAAGTTGTGTGGCCTTTCTTCTAGTAATTATCTCCTTTGTTTCTAGGTGAATGAAATTTACCACGATGAGTCCCTGGGAGTGCATATAAATGTAGTCCTGGTGCGCATGATAATGCTGGGTTATGCAAAGGTAAAATGTCTTACTATATGTGAACTGTGAACATCAAAGAGTGGGTTAGCAAACAGATTAGTCTACTGAGGCTATAGTAGATATGTCTCATGTAGACCCCAGTTGCTTGAATTAAGAAGAGAAAACTGCCCCAATGAATGGAGATCTCTTAGAGTAGATAATGAATGATTTTTGTGCTGGTGTCATTTGATGTGTTTACCTCTGTCTAATGGAGTTGAAGATAATTTTCCTGATTTAAGGTATGACAATATAATGAAAAAAGAGGATTTCCTTAATTGTGAAGGACAGGGAAGTCTGGTGTGCTACAGTTCATTGGAGTCACAATGAGTCAGACACAACTTTTCAACTGAACAACCACCACCAGCGTTAAATTTATGATTGATTTTTTAATCCAGAACATGTATGTCGAGTGCCTGCTCTGTGTCAGATGCTTTCTAGGTGCTTCAAATATATCTGTGTGTGTGTGTTAGGCTGTGAAAGTCACTCAGTCATGTCCAAATCTTTGTGACCCTATGGACTATACAGTCCATGGAATTCTCCAGGCCAGAAAACTGGAGTGGGTAGCCTTCTCCAGGGGATCTTCCCAAGCCAGGGATCGAACCCAGGTGTCCTACATTACAGGCGGATTAACAAAATAACAGAGATCCTTACTCTCTCATGATTTCTTAAAAGGAATGTTTCACATCTTTCCAATTAATAAAAGTAAAGCATACAGTGAATTTTTTTAATTTTTATTTTATTTTTTTGACATTTTGTTAATTAGCATTTATTTACAGTAGTTGAATAACAATATTAAACTACAATAAGAAATGAACAGTTAACANGCAATGCAGGAGATGGAGGAGACATGGGCTTACCCCTGGGTCGGGAAGATGCTCTAGATAAGGAAATGGCAATCCACTCCAGTATTCTTGTCTGGAGAATCCCATGGACAGAGGAGCCTGCTGGGCAACAGTCCACAGGGTTGCAAAAAGTTGGACATGACTGAGCACACATGCACATATGCACAGCAGGGTTCCCAGGAATGTCACTCCATTTCTTTAAACAGCAGGATATGAGTGCCCCCTCTCTTCATTGCTGTGAGGTTAAAATAAAGGATACTTTTTTTTTTTCAGTGTGAGGTTTATATAATTTGACTGCTCCTCAAATTATATAAACCAGCTTTGATTAATTTTGAAGCAAAAAAAAAAAAAAGAAAGAAACTGAAGATCTTTGGCGTTAACATTTCTGGAGAAAAAGTCCCAAATATTTTCCTCTATCTTGTTATTGTTCTTAATATTTATTGAGATTTTTTACACAGTTAATTAATGCTGAGTTGCTTCACAGTAGCAAAAACATTCATCATCACGTATTTCAGTTAATGGTGTCAGCCACCTTTCACACATATAATGTTGATCATCATAAAGGTATCCCTTAGGTGCATTTAGAATTTCCAAATGAGATTAGTTATCTAAACAAGCCCCCGATAATATTATTGTACATTATTTAATTACTGTAATCTCAAATGTTAATTTCAGAGAAAGTTATTCAATGAAGCCTTTGGGAAAATATTAATATTATGTATGTCTTTATCATATTGTTTTCTCCTAGTCCATCAGCCTCATAGAAAGGGGAAATCCATCCAGAAGCCTGGAGAATGTGTGTCGCTGGGCTTGCCAACAACAAAAATCTGATCCCAATCACTCTGAACACCATGATCACGCAATTTTCTTAACCAGGCAAGACTTCGGACCTGCTGGAATGCAAGGTATTTCCATTACTTTGTAGCAGAAAAATTTACGGGCATGACTTCAAAAGTATAACTGAGTCACTTTGCTGTACACTTGAAACTAACACAACAGTATATATCAACTATTCTACAACATAAAATAAAAATCTTTTAAATCTTAAAAAAAAGAGCAATCCTGAATCAAGGAGTCTGTTCACATGTTCCCATCTCCACCATCACTTTCATCTTTGCCTCAGCCAAGCATACATTTGCTTTCTGTTGCTTCCAGTGACTTCTGTGGAATTCACAATGTTAAATGCCACCTAAATACCATGACATATTATGCTCTCCTTTACAATAATAGGTGTACATTTGGGGTACAGAGGGGCTGCTATAAAATGCAGTACGATTTCCATTGAGTGTTTGGAAGGGGAAAGGAGGTGCTATGGGAAATATCTGTTGCCGAAGAACTTTCTTCCAAAGTCAGCTTTCATCTCTCTATCTAATAAACTCTGATGTAGACTTAAAAAAAAAAAAAAGACTGACCACTTTGTTTTCAACGTTGATGGAATCTCTGGCTCCCTTCATCATTACCATGATTTGAAGGAACATTCACCACAGCAGAAAGGTAGGGCTTAGTTGGTGGGCAGAGCAGAATGGTAACCCCAGGCAGTTCCTTCCCTTAGGAGAGGAGAAAATTGCAGACCCAGTGAATTCTTTCAGAGCCCGTTACCTGTGGCTTTCCCAAGAGAATATGGCATGATGCTAGCAGTGAAATAATACTGCCTCTGTTCCCTGAAAAGCTTTTTTCTTTTTCCCTCGGCAAAGGTCCAGTAGTAATTCTTAATGGGTTTTCTCATAAAATGAAAATAAAAGTAATTGTTATTCTCTACAGGATATGCTCCAGTCACGGGCATGTGTCACCCAGTGAGAAGCTGTACCCTGAATCACGAGGATGGTTTTTCATCTGCCTTTGTAGTAGCACATGAAACTGGCCATGTGTAAGTCACTGTTGACAGCTATAGAGTGGGGGAAAAAACAAGCTCTTTTCTTTCTGGCTCTCTCAGTATTGTTCATCCTTCAGGCAGAGCACATGCCAGCATGCAACCCTCACCCTCTTGCCAAGTTTGAGGAGTTGAAAAGAGTGAAGAGGTCATGCACTGAAACCAAATGAGTGACTGGCTTGCAGAGACCCTCATGGGCTTTTCGTAGCTATAGAACAAGAAAGGCATTTCTGCCAGATTGCTCCTAATTTTGCAGTGTCTGTGACTCCTCCACAAAAGCCTTGTCAGCTTAAAAAAACACCTATTTCCCTGTACATTTCAAAACAGAAATTATGCCAAGGCCGTGGCCCCTATGTTGATGCTTACCAGCGAGGTCTCGCTCTGTGTTCCAGGCTGGGGATGGAGCACGATGGACAGGGCAACAGGTGCGGTGATGAGACGGCTATGGGGAGCGTCATGGCTCCCTTGGTGCAAGCTGCGTTTCATCGTTACCACTGGTCCCGGTGTAGCGGCCAAGAACTGAAGAGATACATACAGTATGTCTCCTTCTTTGTGTTATGAGAACGTTACAGTAGAAATACAGGCGCGAAACTGTCTCTTAGGACGTTGATCATAACCGAACTCCCAGTGGATGAAGACTCTTGTTCATGATAAACATTTTCTTGTGACTTAGCTTGTGGCACAGTAATTCCATAAAGTGATTATAATATTGGAAGCCGTAAGCCTGGCCTTGAAGTGAATTTTTAACTGTGATTTCCTTTCAGTAAATTCTCTATGGGATCTTTGACTAATGGTCAAAGTTGATTTGAGAATGATGAGAGGGTGGTCACGCAATGCCTGCATAGGGTATACTGCCTGTACCTCATAGGGTGGGTGTCAGAATCTACACTGCCACACCATGGGGGTTCAGCTAGGGACATGAACAAGGTTGTTACAGTTCTACTGTGTGTTTGAGTATGCTTGGCTTATTTTCCTGGGAAGAATAAAGATGAATGGTCTTTTTCTAAATGGAGCTGAAACCAAAATCCTTAAAAGATATGCTTTCATGAACTTGCTTTATGATCTGATGAAATTCCAGAGTATGTAACTTAAGAATACTTTCTCACTGAGACATGATTTTAAAAAAATGAAAACATTTAGCTGTATGCACCATTTTCCTTCCTCCAGTTCCTATGACTGTCTCCTTGATGACCCATTTGAACATGACTGGCCCAAACTCCCAGAACTTCCTGGAATCAATTATTCTATGGATGAGCAGTGTCGTTTTGACTTTGGAGTTGGTTATAAAATGTGCACTGCGGTATGTTACAGTCGATTTAAATTTTTGCATCTTAAAATCTATTTGCGTAGCTCCCGTTTGGTAACCTTTACAGATTCACTGGTGCAAGAATATGAACCAATGATTTGTGTTTGCTATGTTTCTACATGCTATAGCTAAGTGCTTTAAATATACTATCTTATTTAATCCTTCTGACAGGCTAGAAGGAAGTTGGTATACTTTTATTTTACAGATGAAAAAGCCAAGACTTACAGAGCTTATGCAACTTACTTAAGTCACACATCTGGTAAATGGGGCTTTTTATATGTTAGAGGAAGCTTTATGTGTTAGAGCAAGAAAAAATGTATTTCATCGAAGGAAGTTGATCTGCTGTTGAAATTCTGCCTTTGCAGATATACATACATAGCTATTTGGTTTGCCTGTAAGATATACAGTCAGTTCCCGTTTTCCTGCATTAGTGTTTTAACCTGAGAATTCTAAAGCTCTGGCTCCATATTGTAAAAAATTACAATTTCTGCATTAAGTAATAGGAATGGGAACAAAAAACCCAGGTTGAAAATGAGGACTAATTTTAAAAGAAAGCTATGATAGAGTATCCCTGGTGGCTCAGTGCTAAAAAATCTGTCTGCCAGTGCAAGAGACTTGCATTCGATCCCTGGTTCCGGAAAACCCCACATGCCTTGGAGCAACTAAACCCACATGCCACATCTATTAAGCCTCTGCTCTAGAGCTGAGGAGCCACAACCCTTGAAGCCTGTGCACTCTAGACCCCTTGTCCTACAAGCAAGAGAAGTCACCGTAATGAGAAGCCTGTGCATCACAACTAGAGAAAAGCCAGTGCAGCAATGAAGACCCAGCACAGCCATAAAAAAATAGCACTAGAGAAAAGAAAGAAAGCTATGACGATAAGACTGAATAATTAATGGTGTGTGTGTGTGCGCGCTCAGTCATGGCTTTGCTTTGTGACTTCATGGACTGTAGCACGCCAAGCTCCTCTGTCCGTGGAATTTTCCAGTCCAGAGTACTAGGGTGAGTTGCTGCTTCCTACTCCAGGGGATCTTCCCTACCCAGGGATCAAATCCCGCATCTCTTGCCATCTCCTGCATTGCGAGTGGATTCTTTACCACTGTGCCACCTGGGAAGCCTAATTAATGGCATCAGTTCAGTTCAGTCGCTCAGTCGTGTCCGATTCTCTGCGACCCCATGAATCGCAGCACGCCAGGCCTCCCTGTTCATCACCATCTCTCGGAGTTCACTCAGACTCGCGTCCATCGAGTCCGTGATGCCATCCAGCCATCTCATCCTCGGTTGTCCCCTTCTCCTCCTGCCCCCAACCCCTCCCACCATCAGAGTCTTTTCCAATGAGTCAACTGTTCGCATGAGGTGGCCAAAGAATGGCATAGGGAATGAATATATGGATAAACTGGCATTTGATATATAGGCTTATTTTTTGTATTTAAAAATGATAAAAAATTTACTGTTATAAAGAGAGTAGATGAGGAAACAGTACATACAAATATGTGTGCTTAAATATATACTTGGATATTATAGTATAGTGATTTAGAAAAATAAAAAAAAAATGAGAAAACTAAGATTCTGATCTGGCTCTATTACTGTTTGGTTTGTATCCATGACTATAGTCTTAACTTATAACCCATATTTCTCAGCCATGGTATGAAGATCAAATATATACAAGTACTTTATAAACTACATGAACATATTGTGACATTTTGTTACACCTGGAATATAGTATCTTACCTGAAAAGTTTGACAGATATTTTCTACATTTAGTGAGCTCATGATGAGCATTTTTATTTTTTATATCTAACTGGTTCATACATAACAGGGATAAAGATAAGCCATTTTGATGGCCTGAGAGCTGCAAAACTGCTATGACATTTTCATATTTACAATGTTTATAATAATTACTCACTGTTTAAAAATCTGAAAACCATAAGATAGAAATGGCATGCAGAATAGTAAAAGTCAACTGGAGAACCAGACAAATCATTGTTCATCAGTGTTCTTTTAGAAAAGCAGAATAAAAGTATTCTTTACTTGGAATTCTTAGGCATGTTTGTTTTCTCAACAGGCTACAACTTTGACTATTATAACTTGAAATTAAAACATCTAAGAAACATGACGTGAAGAAACTGTATAGCAGGTATTATTGGTACCAGTCATTCCATCTCTACGTCACTGAGAGTTTGGTTTTTCTCTCTTCCAGTTCCGAACGTTTGACCCATGTAAACAGCTTTGGTGTAGCCATCCTGATAATCCCTACTTTTNTGTGTTTGCATTTTATTATATATGAAAACTTACCATTTCTGGTGAACGGGCGTCATTGATCTTTAGTTTCCCCCACAAACCTGACCTACTTTGTGTCTCCAGCACTGAAGGCAAGTCGACTCCGGCTGGAGATGTCAAGAGCCTTCAGTTGGTTGTTAAATCGTTTGTTTGGAGAAGTATGTGATCAACATATAACAAACCAAACTTTTTTATTAAGAAGGAGATGTGTATAAGAGACAGCACTAACATTAATTTCAACATCNGGGTTCACCTGAATAATCCAGGGTAATCTCTCCATCTAAAAATTCTTATGTAATTACATGAGCAAAGTCTGTTTTCCAAATAAGATGGCATTTACAGATTTTAAGGATTAGGACTTGGCATCTTTGGGACCACTGTTCAGCCCCCGACTGATAGAATAGGAAGCGGCTGCTCAGCGGAGTGTCTGGGCTCTAATTGGATTTGATTTACTTGCTGGCATCACACTTCTTGTGAAAGTTGTCCAGAAATAAAGTCATGTGAACTTAGAAGATTTGGCCTTGCTCCTTGGGGAAAGATGCCCAGAAGTTTTCAATCTCAAGTTGTGTAGTAAGGATTCAATGCTCAGAAACTGGCCCAGTGCCAAGCTTCACTACTCATGAGGGGAAAGATCACAAAACCCCAGACAAAGGCATGTTGAGAACTCACGTCGAAGGGCTTTGACTAATTTGGAAATAAGATATTGTAGATAGGATCAAAACTTGGCAAAGAAGATTTATATAGTTTTTAGTTCTTTTAAAGCCCGTTAAAGCTCTATTTTAAATGTGTATAAACTGTACTTGCTATCACAATTGCACACATAATAGTAATAATAAAATCTGTCATTATTCATATTTAAACTGTTAGGAATTATGCTAAACTCATAACATACAGCATGTTGCTTTTGGAAAATTTGGTATTATAGCTTAATGGCTGAAAAAACAAAAGCAACAATAAGTCGATTCGTTTTTGCTTTATGCAAAAGATATCCTCGAAAACAAATCTGGACATCCAATTTCCCTAAATATATTTGTGTTATGTTTAAATTTCCCAATGAGTTTTAAGAAACACTTTTATTGTGTGTAGAATAAAACCATGAATCAAAATGTTAAAAGGAAAAGAACAAATGCCTTTTGAGCATCTGCTGTGTGTTGGGTACTGTAAGCTCTATGTCTCTACAGTATCTGTGTTTTAGTATTCCCCACTTAGTTCTTCTGGTCAGAGGGTATTACACTATCCATGGTCCTTTCTGGGCCCTAATTTCCTCATCTGAAAGGTAAAGATAATATATCTTACCTATCTATTTCTTAGAATCATTGTGAAAGCTATATATGTTTTGCTGCTGCTACTGCTGCTGCTAAGTCGCTTCAGTCGTGTCCGACTCTGTGCTACCTCATGTGTTATATTAATTGTTTTTGAAGTTAAGGCATATAATTTCCTGTCATTATTTAAAGGGGATCATATTGCCCTTAAAAAATTCCAATAATATGGATAACAAGGGATGAAGGGTAGACTAGCACCGACTGGGCAAATTAAGTGCTCAGATCTCCTTATTGATTATGATGTTTGATACTCACTGATAAATGGGTCATTTAAAAGCTTGTCTTTTATTTTAATTTTATACTTAAAAGTGCAAGTCCAAAATACCCAGTATGTATAGGTCCCCATATTGTTATAATTACTTTGGGATGATGTTAAGTGTATTTTCACCAGAAAAAGAAGTAAAAAAGAAAGGAAGTCTTTCACTTGGTGGTCCTTGTATAACAACTTCAATTTTAGCATGTGCATATAATTTCATAATTGTTTTTGTCATTTTCCTAAGTGGTGCTATAAAGGCCATTGCATGTGGAAGAATGCTAATCAGCAAAAGCAAGATGGCAACTGGGGATCCTGGACCAAATTTGGCTCCTGTTCCCGGACATGTGGAACTGGTGTGCGGTTCAGAACACGCCAGTGCAATAATCCAACGTGAGTGTAACACCTATCAAGCACTTCACTTGGGGACAGACCAGAAAATGCCCGATATTATGCCATTAATGTTCAGTTTCACAAAGTACGTGTAAAACACAGACAGTGAAAACTGAGCGTTTAAGTGTCTATTTTGGGTAAATCCCCACTAATCCATCTAGAGAAGAGTAGTCCATGATTAAGGTTAGAGATTGTTAAAGAAATTGCTGTTTAGGAGGCTCTGGAACTGAGCAGGGAAAGCAGATCGCTGTGTCCTTAGGACTGGACACCAAGGCTGTGAGACTAGGAAGCACAGGCCTATCGGCAGAAGCAGCACTAACCACAGAGGCTCCCTGACTTCAGAGTCAGGAGAGGAGTGCTTCAGAGCTGAGCCGCAAAGACGGTGAAAGAAAGACCAAGGAACTGGTGGGGGAAAAGTTATCCGTTTGTCCTCCCAGAGAAAATTTTTGGAACCCCTGTTGTGTGTTTATCGAATCTTATTTTCTGCAGGAAAAAAAAAAAAAAAACTGAACTATCAGACTTATTAGGACAGTCTTCCTTGTGTAGGGTTTAACATTTGGCACCCATTTTCTTTGTCTGGCAGCAGGATGGCTCTGAACACATCTTTGTACAAAGACCAAGGGTTACACTATCTGTTGCACAGGAAGAGAGGATGGCAGTATTCACAGAAGCAACAAAAACAATAAAAATTATAGTAGTAAGAACGGCAAGGGCTCACCACGTGCCACACTCTTTTTTAAGTGTTTTAAACACAGTAACTCATTTAATCCTCGCAATTTTTCTCTAAGGAAGATAGGATTATTGTTTGCATTGGATGTATTAAGAAACAGGTGTAAAGCCATGATTAATGTGTCTTTGGGTTGCAAATACATGTTTTGTGCATGATAAAAATATATAATTTTCCTGAGACCATATGCCTGTTGGTTGCTTCTTTATATACTTTTTTTGTGCGTTTAAGACATACCATTTGAAAGGATACACTGTTTTAAAATATACTGATTTGAGTTTGGGACTTCCCTCCAGCAAACCCTAGCAGGGAGAGGACAGTGCTTTGGAAAAGGGATTGAAATTAGGAAGTATGAGTCCATTCACTGGGCTGGCAGCTCAGAAGCTCTGGCTTTTTGCCCTCCAGCACTGCGCCTGCAAGCTTCAGCCCCTGGACCAGAGCCAAAAGGCCTTTCTCAGTGTTGTCTTTCCTTTAGGCCCATCAATGGTGGTCAGGACTGTCCTGGCGTTAATTTTGAGTACCAGCTTTGTAATACAGAAGAATGCCAAAAACACTTTGAGGACTTCAGAGCTCAGCAGTGCCAGCAGCGTAACTCCCACTTTGAATACCAGAATACCAAACACCACTGGTTGCCATATGAACATCCCGACTGTGAGTAGACACCCACACTTCTCCTGCTGTGTGGACAGTTACTTAGAGCTTAAGCTTTGCCAACACACAATCCCTTGGACTCTCAATCCCCACTTGGCAATTTAGGAAACTTGGTGCGTATAGGGGTGAGTCCTCCTGGGTTTCCAAGAATAAGGCTAATATACTCCTTTCTCTAGAGAGGTGAGAATTATGGAATAGTTCCTGGCAGGCAGTACAGCCACCATCACTATTGAAAAGACGAGTGGAAAGCAATGCCTGGGAGAGATGCTGAGTTTCCTCGTGCAACTGAAATCCCTCTGATGGGAAATGCTTCTGGAATATTGTGATCTTTCTTTTCTGAACAGCTAGAGAAAATACAGTTATTTTACAATCAAATCGGGAACAAGACAAAGAGCATTATTGACTAACAAAAGGCACTTCATAACCGTACATTAGCTATTAAGAAATACACTAAGAAATTCCCCTATCATGTTTTACTCCTTAGCCCTGAATTTTCAGTTAAATCTGTTCAGATGGGAACTTCTTGACATGTGTCTTATTTGGGTGAATACACTGCTGAGTTCAGTTTAAGCCTGTTTTAAAGCAAAGATGCACATGTGGAAGAATTCAGAATTGCAATGCATTATTTTGATTAATTTGAGGAAAATGAGTCACATAAATTAGATTTAATTAATGAGATCCTACAAGAAGCAAAAACTGTACTAGGTCACTGCGTCAAACAAAAGAGAAACCCTTTCAGTACTGTAAGTGTCACTAAAACTAAATTGATTTCGAATGAAATTTATTGAATAACCCTGGCTAAATCTAGGGTAGCCAGAGAGCCTGGGTTGTATGGGACCAGTCATACCAATTTATATTGTTAGGGGCTTTGCTAGTGGCTCAGATGGTAAAGAATCTGCCTGCTCTGCAGAAAACCCGGGTTCTACCTTTGGGTCGGGAAGATCCCTGGAGAAGAGAATGGCAACCCTTACCAGTATTCTTGCCTGGAGAATNCAATGGACATGAGTTTGAGTGAACTCCAGGAGTTGGTGATGGACAGGGAGGCCTGGCATGCTGCAATTCATGGGGTCAGACACAACTGAGCGACTGAACTGAACTGAACTGATACTATAATGCATGGAAGGCTATACAAAGGGCCATGTTAATAATAATAATTAATGACTATCAATGTTGAATGTTCACTCTATGCCAAGCATGTTACATACATTACAGCACTGATAAGGGTTAAAAACAATGGCATTATTATCATACCCATTTTGTAGATGAGGAAACAATCTAAAAGAGGTTAAGTTGCTTCCATTTATCTATTGACAGGTAGCAAGAGGCAGAGGTAGGATTTTCAACCTACCTCTAACCATCCAGCTGGGTGTCCTGAGTTGCTCAGCGGGAAAGAATCTGTCTGCCAATGTAGGTGATGTAAGTTCGATCCGTCGGTCAGAAAGACCCTCTGGAGAAAGGAATGGCAACCCACTCCAATATTCTTGCCTGGGAAATCTCAAGGACAGAGAAGGCTGGCAGGTTACAATCCATGGGAACTCAAAGAGTCAGACACAACTTAGTGACTAAATAACAACAACAAACCATCCAGCTATGTTGGATGTCAAGACTGATGTCTTCAACCCAATGAGAGAGGCATAGTAATTACAACAGGGAAATAAAGAAGAGATCACTATTAGCATTAGCTTGAGAGATCAGGGAAGGCTGCATGAGTGAGTGCACATGTGAGCTGGGCTGGTAATGGTAAATATGATTTCAGACAGTGAAGGGGGCTCAATGTGTTAGTATCCTGTGGCTGCAATAACAAATTAGCAAAAACTGAGTGGCTTAAGGTGGTGCTACTGGTAAAGAACCCACCTGCCAATGCAGGAGACACAAGAGATGCAGGCTGGATCCCCGGGATGGAAGGATCCCCTGGTGAAGGAAATGACTACCCACTCCAGTATTCTTGCCTGGAGAATCCCATAGACTGAGGAGCCTGGTGGGCTACAGTCCATAGGGTCACCAAGATCAGACACGACTGAAGCAACTTAGCATGGAATGGTGGCTTAAGACAATAGAAATTTACCCCCCATTGTCCCAGAGGCTGGAAGTCTGAAGTCAAGGTGTTAGCACAGCCCTACTCCCTCTGCAGTCCTTTGCCTTTCCCAGGTTCTGGTGGCTGTCACCTCCCCTGGACTTGTGGTCACATCACTTCAATCTCTACCTCTGTGCCTTCTCCCCTCCTGTTTGTCAAATCTCCCTGGACTTGGCTTTAAAGAGGACACTTATTGGATTCAGGGCCCACCAGATAATGCAGGATGATTTCTTCATTTCATAATCATGAACTTAATTACTTCTGAGAAGTCTGTTCTGTAAAATTAGGTAGCATGTGCAGGTCCTAGGGATCAGGAGATGGATATATCTTCCCCCCCAACCTCCAGGAGGAGGACACCATTCAGCCCACTATATAAAAGCAAACCCAAAGGAAGCAAGGAAGCACAGGACAAGAATTGGGAACCAAAACCAATCTGATTGGATTTCTAGCACAACTCGGATTCAGATACTGCCAGTCCTCTAATTTTGTTCCTCTCCAATTTGATGTTAGTTTGGGGGATATTTTGCTAACAGATCTTTTTGGAATCTCATCTTATAAACTTTAGAATCCCTGCAATACTATCCACAAAATAACTTGCTGGGACTTTAACTGGAATTGCATTGCATCTACAGATCAAGCTGGGAAGAGCTGACATCTGGACTACAGGTAATCTTCCTATCCATGACAGTGTAGGCAGACCCAGTGGCTCAGTGGTAAAGACTCCGCCTGCCAATACAAGAAATGCAAGAGATGTGGGTGCACTCCCCAGATTGGGAAGATACCTTGGAGGAGGAAATGGCAACACATTCTAGTATTCTTGCCTGGAGAATTCCAATCCATAGGGTCGCAAAGAGTAGGACAACTTAGCACCCATGCACATATGTGGAACCAAACAAAAAAGGCTGGGTAAGGCCAGATTTTTGAGGGCCTTCAGGTGATGCTCAAGAGGACACACTTTCTTCTGTGAAAGGGGAAAGCTGAAGAAATTTAGGCTAAGGAGTGCAAATTCAAGATTATGCCTTGTGTGGAATACCCAAGAGAGAGCACGGGAGNATTCATGTCAATGTATGGCAAAGCCAATAGAGTATTGTAAAGTAAAATAAAGTAAAAAAATAAAAATAAATGATAAGGAATTATCTCATTAACTGAACATGTTGCTGCTGCTTGATTCCCTTGGACCTAGGTACAACTAAGGTGATAATATAAAAGAATCTCCAATATGCGATGCCTCATAGTTGAACTAAAATTTCCCTGAAAGTAGAATCTGTGTTTTGTTCATCTTTCACCTCCCACAGTATCTGGGAGTGTGTTAAGTGTATATGTGGCATCATTTTCTCTGCTCACTCTCATCTCAAACTTAACAAGTGCAGAATCATCATTACCCAACAGCCATTCACATTAAAAATCCACCCCAGTTGGACTTCCCTGGTGACTCAATGGTACAGAATCTGCCTGCCAATGCAGGAGACACAGGTTCAATCCCTGGGTTGGAAAGATCACTTGGAGAAGAAAATGGCAACCCACTTTAGTGTTCTTGCCTGGGAAATCCCATGAACAGAGGGGCCTGGCAGATTTCAGTTCATGGGGTAGCAAGAGAGTTGGACATGACTTAACCACTAAAACAAAGAAAACAATTGTTTTGAACCCACTTTCCACAAGTGGATGACTTCCTTGGCTTTATTTGAATCCCTTTGCATTCTTGAATTGCCTTCTGCACCCTCTGTTCCTTCAAGTTACTTTGAAAATCTCATCATTGGTGATGTTTTGTCTCACATCCCTTACCAACTTGTAAAGTTTGTACTAATGGACAATTTTCTATTTTGATTTTCTTCTTTATAAATATGAAGGCAACCAGGGAAAAACACATCCACATCTTAATTTTTGTCTCCTCAGCATCAGCCACAATATCTGTTTTCAATAAATGTTTGATGACTGACTTCATATGATAGGAGAAACACTTTATTAGACTGAGGGAAATTTATCCTTTATATCTACCCAGAGTACAAGTCATTTGATTTCATAATACTTCTTTAAAAGACCAAGATATTGAAAATTAGAGTTAGAGAGGGAGTTTGGTGCCTGGCTGTGGGCTCATGACAGAACAAAAGGGGTATCATGCTCCAGTATGTTGACCTTTACTTGCTTTTGGCACGTTGAAATGAGCTACATCTAATATCTTCTCTCCCCAGAAAGTGGGCTGCGATAAAGAAATCGGTTCTAACAAGGTTGAGGATAAGTGTGGCGTCTGTGGAGGAGATAATTCCCATTGTCGAACTGTAAAGGGGACATTTACCAGGACACCCAGGAAGCTTGGTAAGATGAGCTTCTCCTGAATTCAGTATCCGTGATTTGCCTTTTTTGAGACTTCTTTTAGGAATGCACCATTTTCTCTGTAAACACACACACACAAAATTAGCTGCTGATTTATTTTCATCCAGATTACCTTTTAAGAAATTATTGAAATAACTTTGACAATCCATACTCTATAGCATCCATGATGAAAACCTATCTACTAGATTTAGATAAGGAACAAAAGAAACCAATATCGATTATAGTCATTCATTAAAATGTGTTCTGTTTATTTTTATGTTTTTAATAAATGTATTAGACCTAATTATTAGAATTAATGCTTATTTTGAATTTTCTGTTTGACATAAATTACTGATCAGAAGTTAAAAATATTCAAAACTTTAAATACAACTTTAAAAATATTACAGTCACTTTGATTCTTTTAAAACTGAACAAGTTTATCCTATTTATAAAACTATAAATCTTGGGTNTTTGACATAAATTACTGATCAGAAGTTAAAAATATTCAAAACTTTAAATACAACTTTAAAAATATTACAGTCACTTTGATTCTTTTAAAACTGAACAAGTTTATCCTATTTATAAAACTATAAATCTTGGGTTCATATTTTAGTTAATATTTATAATTTTATATTAAACAAGTTTGAGGTACATACAACAAGTATCTGTGCTTGTTACATAGTCAATGGCCTGGACTTAGGCATATGGTGAAGGTTCATTAGATGGAACCAAAGCAACAAATAATATGCAACATTATTAGTATTTTCATAATTATACATTGGAATTTTCACAAAAGATTTAGATACAAATGGATTACTGAATGATTTCTTTAAGTTTGGAACAATTATTATTCAGTTATTCAACAAACATTTATTGAACAAAAGTTTGTAAGAATTCAACATTTAAAGATTAATTCAATGTGAAGCTTCCCTTGAAAAGCTTCTCTTACATCCAAGATATAGTATCTTACAGAATAATAGAAAACAAGATAAAACAAAGACAAAGATTTGGTTTACATTGAGCACATTGTCATTGTGGTAATTTTTCCTTTTAGAAAAATAAGAAACTATATATAAAAGAAAAAACTAGTCTTTATCCAAATGGAATAATTATCTTAGTTCTTTTTACTCCCATTATCCCCCAGTCACCTACCTCAAGCCATTTCCACACATATCAGCTTTGCTCTTTGATATATTTAGAGCAGAAGTAGGTGATATATTTAGGCAGAAGTAGGTGACTATATTCTAATGTGTTTTCCTTAGGTATTCCCTACTCTAGTTACTGATATCTTTGCTATTCCTCTGTGATAATTTACTATAGTTTGCACTTTGAAAATTGTAAAAAAGCAAATATTGTCATTTCTGGCTGATGGTATTATTTTNACAGGGAGAAAAAGAAGGTTTTTAAGATGATAAAGTACATCTTGCATTGAATTAAAAAAAAAAAAAAGGCTTGGCATTGTACTAGTGGATGACTAGGATAAAATACTCAAAGCAAAGGCATGGTTCCAGTTGTATTCCCAGCCTTGAGGCCTCAGGAACCCCCTGAAATGCATTTAACTAGAAATGAGAAAAACGAATTAAATACTGAAAAAATTTCTCCGATGACCAAAGTTTGATTTTATTAAGTGAAATTTCTTCCAAATTTAGTTGAGGTACTGAACTATTCATAGACTCTCATTGTAATGTGATCTCCCATGAGAAAGAGTTAAAAAAAATTCTGAAAATATGAAAAGGAAGAAAAGGAGAATGATGCAATACTGTAGGGAGCTTCGGTGGAAGCAACCGGAACTCACCACACACTCTCCGCGCACACATATGCTATACGGATCTTTGTAGGAACAGCGCGTTCCATCGTGCACCAGCTGTTTCATATAAGCAACATCTCCAGTCTCTTTGGATTGACAGTAAAGGTGGCATCTTTTCTTGGCTGTATAAAATGGAAGATTAAGTCAACTATTTATGCAAAATGGTATATTTGAATAGTATAGTTTGTTTTTAAAATATACAGTTTCAACATGGCTTCCTGGAAACAAATTGTATAAGTAAATAAAGAGTGGTTGGGGAAGTGTGCATACTTGGCTTATTTATTTTAACCAGGGTGACCCTATGGTTTGTCATCTAAACTGGGATAATTCAGATAGTGAAAAAGAGCTCTATTAATGACATAGAAAGGGATGAAAGTGAAAGTGTTAGTTGCTCAGTCATGTCTGATTCTTTGTGACCCTATGGACCGTAGCCTGCGAGGCTCCTCTGTCCATGGAATTCTCCAGGCAAGAATACTGGTAAGGGTTGCCATTCTCTTCTCCAGGGATCTTCCCGACCCAAAGGTAGAACCCGGGTTTTCTGCAGAGCAGGCAGATTCTTTACCATCTGAGCCACTAGCAAAGCCCCTAACAATATAAATTGGTATGACTGGTCCCATACAACCCAGGCTCTCTGGCTACCCTAGATTTAGCCAGGGTTATTCAATAAATTTCATTCGAAATCAATTTAGTTTTAGTGACACTTACAGTACTGAAAGGGTTTCTCTTTTGTTTGACGCAGTGACCTAGTACAGTTTTTGCTTCTTGTAGGATCTCATTAATTAAATCTAATTTATGTGACTCATTTTCCTCAAATTAATCAAAATAATGCATTGCAATTCTGAATTCTTCCACATGTGCATCTTTGCTTTAAAACAGGCTTAAACTGAACTCAGCAGTGTATTCACCCAAATAAGACACATGTCAAGAAGTTCCCATCTGAACAGATTTAACTGAAAATTCAGGGCTAAGGAGTAAAACATGATAGGGGAATTTCTTAGTGTATTTCTTAATAGCTAATGTACGGTTATGAAGTGCCTTTTGTTAGTCAATAATGCTCTTTGTCTTGTTCCCGATTTGATTGTAAAATAACTGTATTTTCTCTAGCTGTTCAGAAAAGAAAGATCACAATATTCCAGAAGCATTTCCCATCAGAGGGATTTCAGTTGCACGAGGAAACTCAGCATCTCTCCCAGGCATTGCTTTCCACTCGTCTTTTCAATAGTGATGGTGGCTGTACTGCCTGCCAGGAACTATTCCATAATTCTCACCTCTCTAGAGAAAGGAGTATATTAGCCTTATTCTTGGAAACCCAGGAGGACTCACCCCTATACGCACCAAGTTTCCTAAATTGCCAAGTGGGGATTGAGAGTCCAAGGGATTGTGTGTTGGCAAAGCTTAAGCTCTAAGTAACTGTCCACACAGCAGGAGAAGTGTGGGTGTCTACTCACAGTCGGGATGTTCATATGGCAACCAGTGGTGTTTGGTATTCTGGTATTCAAAGTGGGAGTTACGCTGCTGGCACTGCTGAGCTCTGAAGTCCTCAAAGTGTTTTTGGCATTCTTCTGTATTACAAAGCTGGTACTCAAAATTAACGCCAGGACAGTCCTGACCACCATTGATGGGCCTAAAGGAAAGACAACACTGAGAAAGGCCTTTTGGCTCTGGTCCAGGGGCTGAAGCTTGCAGGCGCAGTGCTGGAGGGCAAAAAGCCAGAGCTTCTGAGCTGCCAGCCCAGTGAATGGACTCATACTTCCTAATTTCAATCCCTTTTCCAAAGCACTGTCCTCTCCCTGCTAGGGTTTGCTGGAGGGAAGTCCCAAACTCAAATCAGTATATTTTAAAACAGTGTATCCTTTCAAATGGTATGTCTTAAACGCACAAAAAAAGTATATAAAGAAGCAACCAACAGGCATATGGTCTCAGGAAAATTATATATTTTTATCATGCACAAAACATGTATTTGCAACCCAAAGACACATTAATCATGGCTTTACACCTGTTTCTTAATACATCCAATGCAAACAATAATCCTATCTTCCTTAGAGAAAAATTGCGAGGATTAAATGAGTTACTGTGTTTAAAACACTTAAAAAAGAGTGTGGCACGTGGTGAGCCCTTGCCGTTCTTACTACTATAATTTTTATTGTTTTTGTTGCTTCTGTGAATACTGCCATCCTCTCTTCCTGTGCAACAGATAGTGTAACCCTTGGTCTTTGTACAAAGATGTGTTCAGAGCCATCCTGCTGCCAGACAAAGAAAACGGGTGCCAAATGTTAAACCCTACACAAGGAAGACTGTCCTAATAAGTCTGATAGTTCAGTTTTTTTTTTTTTTTNTGGACTCTTTGATTCTTCCCATCTTTGGATCTTTCTGAACGTTGCCAGTTTGCTTACACTCTCCTTTCTTATAACTTCAGCAATTCTTCGTGCCATTACCCTAACGTCATAGCCTCTCTCTGTAAATTCTTTCAGTTTCAATCCTGACTGCCAACTCTCTGATTTGTTTCAGGACTCAAGCAAGAGTCTGTCAGATGGTATAATCATCTGTGGCCAAGGTAGCTAAGCTTTATGGCAGAACCAATGTTGCCTGAGGATTCTCAGTTAAGTGCTCAATTATAGCTGTTTACTTAGAAAAGGTTATGGGCGTGGCGGGAATCCCAATTAATAGATATACGATTATTTCTACAGTGAGCGGGATGTCACACCAGACACTTAGGCTCTTTGGATAATGTGATTTTGGTTCACACTCAAGGTGGACATTGTCAGCATTTCCATTCTGCAGGCAGATACTGAGTCTTTAAACTTGCCCAATGGTCCATGGATAGAAAACAGCAGAGTACGTATTTTCAGGCTCCCCTGACATTTTTACTCCACTAAACCACATTTCCTTATACATGTTTATTTTATTTAAAACTCTCTGCTTTCTTTCTACCTGAAATAAATAGCACACTCAGAGGTCGCCACTACTGTCAATATTAGAGACTTGTCAAATGCTGTCACTTAGCCAGAAAGCAGCTTTGGAGTAACTGTGTAATATTATCTATCATGACAAGTTCTCATGCACAGTGGCAACATTAAAGCCAACAGCATGTGGCTTGTGCAAAACCCCAAAGCCATTAGCTGAATCCCAGGACCAGAAGGCTGAAGAATTCCCACCCCACCCCAGTTTCAGCCCTGGAGAGCAGAGACCACTCTGCATAGACAGGTTATTTTTATTCATAGAGAAATGTTCGCTGATGTTCACTTTCTGAGCTAGAGCTTGCTGGGCATGTTATCTTCTCAGTGTGGATTGGATGAGAGAAGTGAGAAGCAAACAGCAAATTCTTGGCAGCTAGAGACAGGCAGGCACCAGAGGAAAGCAGAAGANTTACATGCATTTAGTAGAGAAACATGATTTTCTCCATCTTAATGTGAAATAATTTACTGTGCTTTATTGCAGTTATGAATTGTTCATTTAGGTGTAAAATAATTATTTTTTCTTATTTCCAGAGTGAATAAATGTATATGTAAACAAAATGGTTTTTACATTGTTGTCCACTCTATATTATGTATAATAAAAGGTAGTAGTACTTTTTTTTTTTCAGATACCTCAAAAATTATGCTAAACCTCTAAATTAGGTTCAGAAGAAGAGAGGAAAGCTTTCAGACTGTTCCAAGATAATCTAACATCCATTTTTTTTGCACTAATATTATCATCATAGTTATTCAATAGACTAATTAACCTTTTCCAACAGGGAAAAATTTAAGCAAGAGATGCCATAAGGAACTCAAGTTGCTGGAAAATGAAATCTGCAAGTATTCGACTTCAAATCACCTATATCATCTCTCGTTCATGCTTAGTCTTACTTTCATTGACTATTAACAGTTTATTGCCATTAGTTAACTGTTATAAATGCATTTTGACTTCAACATATATTAAGTTACCTAATAAAATTATACAAAGCTTATAGTATAGTCAATGAAACAGCAAGACTTAGATAAATGAACTCTCTACTAATTAAATACGTTCTATTTAAGGGAAGACAAGTGGAGCCTTCACTTTACCCAAAGGAGCTCGTAGTGTTTCTCTTGCTGAAACAAGGGAAGCTAAAAATGTATTGGGTAAGTTGTAGCAAACTGCAGAAAGATGGGCATCCATAAATGGCATCAAGCTGTTTTGCTATCTTTGGTATCTTAACCACATTACTTCCAGCTGCTGATACTCAGGCAAACATGGTATGTTTCATGTACTGATTATCACCCAGGCTCAGGTGCTAAAAACCCTGACCCCAAAATGACCACTCCACTTAGTTAAGGCACTAATAAATATTATTTTAAAAGTCAGGTAAATCTACCTATAGGTAATCATTGTCCACATAGAAATGACCAAAAAACAGATTTCTTTCTGACTCCACCAGCAATTTTGTATTTATAACTGGATTTCTGTCAATAGTTACAATGTATGAGTTATAGGTTTCATAATGTAATGAAGATATAAGTTGCATAATCTTCCTATATTCATTTTTGATGGAAACGAGAAGAAACATTTTGGTTTCTCTATTTCCCCTGACTATTGTTGATTTATAGTTAGGACCTTAATTCTAAATGATCTAAAGATAATTTTTCAGTTCAGTTAAGATAACTTTTAGGACATGTGATAATACTAGGAAGGTTTATTATACAGGACGATAGGACCTTAAAACCTAAGACAACCTATTAAGCATTTTGGCTTGCAGTTTCTCAAGTAGAAGATTGAACTCATGGTCCATGTAAAGGCATTGCGTGACATAACTTGCAGATGTTTTCCAACCAATCTATAAAATATGTTTTACAACATTGCCGTTTATAACTATGTAAAGCCTTAAAAGTAGTTGCTAATCATGATATAAATGAAAACTACTCACAGGTTTTTCTTTTGTAATTTATTTAGAATAGAGAAGGCTTTTAAATCTGAAGCTATTTCATTAATTAGAAATTTAGCTGTCTATACTTGCCACTTAGACTTTTAAAATAATATATAGACCAATAAAATATCTCAAGAAATTCACCAACTAACCACACTATAAATGAGCCCCATTCAAAAGGATAATTTAAAAAACTAAAGTCGCATGGAAGGACACAGAAGATATACTATTACATTTGCCAGAATTATTGTTGCCACAATTTGTAGGTCAATATAAAATAAGTGACTAGTGGGTTAGAAATAAGATTAATTTTTTGTCAACTTAATACTTATAAAGAAAAATATGCCTCTGATCCTGTGCCAGATGTCACAAAATCTGCCAGTGCTTTGAAGTTAATTTCTGAAACTGCTTTTTTCAGTTTATGGATGCCTTCTTCTGCACGCAGGAGCCGCAGGAACATAATGCCTGTCTAACCATGGTTGTTGCTTTTGTTTTCTTCTTTGCTTCCTCCAATATTTACTACACATGCAAAGGGTACCTTAAGATGTTTGATATACCCCCTGGTGCTAGACATGTGTTAATCCAAGAAGACGAGGCTTCTCCTCATGTTCTTGGTAAGTGTTTCTGTCTGCTGGCTGTGCTTTAACATGCACTGAAATGTAGAAATGTCAAAGAAATGATACATAGATATAGATACATGTGTATGTGTGTATCTGTGTCCATGTATACGCATAGGTATCTATATCTATGTACACGCATAGGTCTGCAAGTTTCAAAATTATGTATAAATTCATCATTACCTGGTTTGCATTGGTCATTTCTACCAACTATTCTTTCTTTATAATAAGAAATATTCACAATTAGAGTTTTAATTTCTGGTGAAACCTGGATTGGTTCATTAGGACATGAAGGAAAAAATAATTTGGTAAGTGTGAATTTGTTATACATTTTGATTCTGTTATTGGGAGATGAGAGAAAATGAAATGATAAAATGCACTAAATTAAGGAATAGTATCAGAAAAATTTGCCATATTTGTTGACAAATTAATTCTGATATTCTGGTTGATGCCNGAAAAAATAATTTGGTAAGTGTGAATTTGTTATACATTTTGATTCTGTTATTGGGAGATGAGAGAAAATGAAATGATAAAATGCACTAAATTAAGGAATAGTATCAGAAAAATTTGCCATATTTGTTGACAAATTAATTCTGATATTCTGGTTGATGCCATATTGTATGCCTCTTCTTTTAGTGCATTTTAAGTTCTTTGACTGAAAAGCAACCACATCCAGGTTGTGCTAGTCCAGTAAAAAGTTTCCTGATATCTGTTATGTGTCCAGTTTGACTGGCACATGCAGATTCATTTTCTGCATGCTTTCTGTTTATTATCTGCAAATTAACCTGTTTATAATTTCCGAAAGAAGATTTTTTTCCTCCTTTCTATATTAGAAGATCATGTAGAAATGTCATTCTAGAGGGGTTTATGTTTAAAGTGAATGCACAAATGTAAACATAGCTTTCACATATTCCCTGAGCCATTAAATCACTAAGAAGATTTCTAAAACTGACACATCTGTCAAACCTGTGAAAATATATAGTAAATTGCTTTTCTAAATGCATATAACTTCAAAATGTATTTTTTTTTGGTGTTTCATGGAATTTTTTCTTAGTATTTAAAATATATTTACTATTAGATTCCAAAACAGTCCTACTAGTATTTAAAATATATTTACTACTAGATTCCAAAGCAGTCTCTATAGTCTAGCTACAGTCCTTTATCCCATAATTGAAATTCCCTACTTTTTATTCTGGAATTTAGATTATCATCTTTGGAAAAATTAGCTTAAAATCTCAAGAGGAGTAAATGTATTTAACTAAAATTACTCATGTTTTCTATACATTTTTGGTAATAGTAATAACTTTTGAAATTTTATTTTCTAATATCATTAAATGCCAGTGTACCTCCAAATTTTAAAATCCCATTTGTTATTTTTATTCATTAGAGAAAGCATTTTATTTAATAATATATAGTAAATTTGTAATATATTACAATTTCTGTCACCAGTAAAGAGCTTTTTGTAACCATTTAAGTAGGTAATGTGACCTTAGAATTTTACAGTTGTCAGGACTAATTGCTTGTTGGCCTAAAAATTAGTTCAACTATTTTGAGTATGTCTAATATTTTGACTTAACTTGAAAGAGCTACACAGCAAAAAAAAAAAAAAAAAGCATTCTGTTATATGCTGTCATAGTATAAGTCATTTGTATTACTTGTTGTAGAAGAAGCCATTATTTTAAAAATATTTCCAGCTTCCTGAGGAAATGTATGGGATGAATGAGTTAGAAAGTGCTAACTGCTTTGCCAGTGTTTTCGAATGGGAATATTTGTTAATTTTGATTTTCTATCTCACCATCTCGCTACTATTTTTAACTGGCTAGGAAGGCTTCTTGAGAATTTTGAATGCCTAGTGAATGAAGTATGAGTTCTATCAGAAGTAACACTCATTTTAATTGCTTTGATAGTCATAAACACGGTCTTTCATTTATAGAAGGAGAGAGAATTAACTGTGAATCTTCAATGCTGTAATAAGATAAAATGTATGCCGGTTACTCATTTTTCTTTCCTTAGCAATTAAGAATCAGGCTACAGGCCACTATATTTTAAATGGCAAAGGGGAGGAAGCCAAGTCAAAGACCTTCATAGATCTTGGTGTGGAATGGGATTATAACATTGAAGATGACATTGAAACCCTTCACACCGATGGACCTTTACATGATCCTGTTATTGTCTTGGTATGTGGCATTATAGGCTCACTGTGTAGTTGGTTTACTTTATATTTTTGTAATTAATCTATCTCAATTACAATTAATTTTATAATTAAATATAATATAATTAATTTTATTTACTTGCTTGTTTTTAATAATTCCATTTATCCTTGTCTTTATTCTTTGGGGAACTTTGTCATATATTTTACTATATATACATTATAAACCAAATACAGTATTATTATCTTTGATTTTAGTAATCAGTTATCTTTTAAAGACAGGAAAAGAAAAAATAGATTTTTATATTTACTCACATATTTAGCATTGTTGATGCAATTCATTTTTCCTGGTAAATATGATTTTCTATTTAGTACCCTTTACCTTTGATATAATGAACTTCCTTTAACATTTCTTATGCTATGGGTATGCATGCTAGCAAGTTACTCTCTCTGCTTTCAGTTCTCTGAAAACATCTTTATTTCACTCTCATTCTTAAAGGATATCTTCACTAGATATAAAATTGGAAGTGGCTAGTTTGTTTGTTTTTTTTCTCAGCACTTTAAAGATGTTTTTCTATCCTTGTAGAGAGGTCCAGGAATTTGGGGTCTCATCTAGGAAATAGATATGACCAAGAGGTGGCACTCAAACATACTGTTCAGGTGATGCCTTAGCAGGGTTGCATGTGAGGCCACCTTCAGGAAGACAAGGGCAAAGGAACTTTTGGGGGAAGGGAGACTCAAGAGGAAATTATGTGTCCAGGTGACGTTGCCCAACAGCACAGCAGGGAGACTCCGGGTTGGAGAGCTTCCAAAGGCAGCAGCAGCAGCAGCTTGGGATCCTGATAACTACAAAGTCTTATTTATAATTAGTGGATTTGGGGTCCAGTTTCATAATGGTATGCAAAGCAAACAGGCTCTGTTCTTCAATTCCTCAGTCATGTCTGACTCTTTGTGACCCCATGGACTGCAGAAAACCAGGTTTCCCTGTCCTTTACTATCTCCTGGAGTTCGCTCAAACTCATATCCACTGAGTCAATGAAGCCATCCAACCATCTCATCCTCTGTTCTCCCCCTTCTCTTCTAGATGGTTAGAAATCTACTGGTTTGGGCTACATTTGAAACAATTGGCTATGTGAAAATCTGAGTTTGGTGCCAGTGGACTTTTGAGCTAATCAGTCAGAACTTGCTGTGTATAAATAAACGACCTAGGGGCCAATATACAGGAGCCATCATTGACTCATTTATATAACATTTGTCTGCTCAAATCCATTGTTTGTGATGAGAAGTAAGCTTCATTTAGGTTGCTGCTGTACATTTAGTATGTCAATGTTCTCTGGCTGCATTTTACAATTTTCTCCTTATCTTTTTGTCTTGGATGGTTTGTAATTTGACTGCGGCATGCTTAGTTTGTGATGTTCTTTGTGTGTATACTTGGAGGTCACCAAGTATCTTGGCTCTATAGATTGATGTTTTTCACTAAATTGAGGTAAATTTTCCATATGTCTTCAAGTTTATTTTTCCCCCATCTCTCTCTTTCTATTCCTGGGACTCATTTACATGTATGTTAAACCAGTTGAAGTTGGTTCACGAGACTTAAGAACTTTGTTCATCCTTTTGTAATCGCTGTCTTTTTTTCTCTGTCCTTCAGATTGGGTCATTTCTATTGAACTGTGTTCAAATTCATTGACTGTCTTATGTGGTCTCCAGTCTGCCACTGAGCCCACACAGTAAAGTTTTCATGTCAGATAGTATACTTTGTTTTCTAGAATTTCCCTTTTTTTTTTCTTTTCTTATGATTTCCATTTTTCTGCTGAGATGTCCATATATTTTCACTCATTATGTCCAACTTTTCCTCTAAGTCCTGAGACTTCATATTGCCTGATTTTGTGGGCTCTTTTTTTTCTTGATTATAGTTCACATTTTCATACTTCTTATACTTCTTTTATTGTGCACTGAGCATTAGAGATGGTAAGTTGTCGGGCCTTTAGTTTACCTTGCCTTCCTTAAAAGCATTGGGTTTTAGTCTGTTTGTCAGTTAATTTATTGTCAGTTTCCACTGATCTTGGAGGCTTGGTTTTCCTTTCTTAGGGTCTATCTATTTCAATTCTGTTCTTATTCTTATGTCTTAGCTTTCTGGTGCCTTAACTACATATCTGAAGTGTTGGGGAGCACCATGAAAGCACCAAGGGCCCTCATCTCTGCCTGTCCCGAGGCACCTCTGTCCTGCTCCCAGCCGCATGGCAGCCACTCATTGATAGATAGCATGGTTTCTTGGCCTGGGCATGCACAGACCAGTCCTCTATGTAGAAAACCCATGCAGCTTTCTGGACCACCCTCTTTGAAGCCCTCTTTTCTTTAGTGCCCATGTCTCTGGAAGTCCCAAACTACCCCCTCCTGCTCAGCTCAGTGAGACTCTGACTTGGCTTGGGTTCCTGCTCTCCATACCAGGGTCCAGACCTGGCCCTGTCCAGAAGCCAGTACTTCTCCTCATGGAGATCATTATCCTTTGCCATGTTATTCATTACAAGAAAAAAAATTCCCTCAAATATTGTATCCAGTTTTATTATTTTTAATATCAGGAAGGCAACTCTGTTACTTCCTCATGAATGAAAGCAGAAGTGATCATTTTGACTTGAAATATATTGTTAGATTCTGTATACCAAACCAATATTTATTGGATTCCCTATAAAATATTATACTAATCTAAAATAGATCATCTCACTAAATTTCAAATATTTTTTCATTTGAAAATTATTTCTGCTTGATAAAGTGTCTGTTCAGATCTTTTGTCCATTGTTAAAAGTAGGTTGCTTTTTTCTTTTTAACTTTTCAGAGTTTTTTATATATACTCAATATATAAATCCTCTATGAAATGTGATTTTTAAGATTTTCTCTTCTATTATGTAGTTTCTTTTCCTTCTCCTAGTAGTGTTTTCCATAAAGAAAAATATTTTAACTTTATTGAAGTCCAGTTTATCAATTTTTCCTTTTATGGATCAAGACTTTCTTATTATATAAGGTTTTGTTTTTTTTTCCCTGATCCAGGATCAAAATTCATTTTCTTCTTTTTATTGTAACTTTTATAGTTTTACATTTAACCATTTTAATTTAATTAACCATTTAAGCTAATTTTATACACACTTCGTCTGCATTAGGGTCTTAGTTTTGTACATGGATGTCCATACATTATCTATTCTTATATAACAGATCACCCCAAACTTGGTGGCTGAACACAAGCAACACTATTATCTCATAGTTTCTCCGTGTCAGGAATCTGGGAATGGCTTCCATGACTAGTTCTAGAGTTCACGGTGTCTAATGAGGACGCTCTCAGCTGAGGCTACAGTCGCCTTCGGGCTCCACTGGAGAGAATCTTCTCAGTTTCCAGTTCAGTCACATGGCAGTTGAAAGCCCTTGGAAGAATGCTCCCAAGCTTCTTCACATGGATGCTTAAATAGGATGCTAAAGTGTCCTTATCACATGACAGCTGTCTTCCAGAAGTGAGTGCTTCAAATGTTCCAGAAAGTGAAAATGCAACCAAGACAGAAGTCAATCCTTTTAACCTAACCTTAGAAATGACATCCCTTCACAGCTGCTGCTATTTGCTAGAAGCAAGCCACTGGTCCAGGATCCACTGAAGGAGAGAAGAATTAAGCTCCACTTCTTGAGAGAGAGAAAGTGTCAAAGGACTTGCACACACATTTTTTTAAGCCACCACAGTGTCCAGCACCATTTGTTGAAAGCAATGTCCATTCTCCATTAAGTTCCCTTTTCATCTATGTCACAAGTTAATTACCCAAATTTATGTGGGCTTGTTTCTGGACCCTCATTCTGTTCCATAGGTTAGATAATCTTATAGGAAAATACATATCAATCAAATTTGATTATTTTAAGTTTGATTGGTTGGTGATCAGAAGCTCTATTTTACTCATATGTAATTATATTGCATTCTTCTCCAGCATCACAGGTGTCTGGCCTCGGAGCCTTCTTGCAGGGCTTCGCCAATAATATTAGAGTGACCCCAGGAAGCCATGTGTAATTGATACAATCCTGTAAAAACTACATAAAAGTCAATAAAAACTATTTATAAAAAAGAGTGCTTTGCTAGAAAAGTAAAGATCACATAAAAAGCTGAGAATACACTTGTAAATTTTATTATAAAAGGATTAATATTTCTATTGCTTGGATTACATGGAAAAAAGAATATGTATAACAGTAAAAAAAAAGAGGATCTGACATGAATACGCAATGCATGGTGGACAAAATACAAGTGACCAGTAAACTTAGGAAAAGTAATCTTTACTATTTATCAAATAAATAGCAATTAAAACAACAATCTTTTGCCCATTCAGTTAACAAAGAGGAAAATGATTTAATACGCAGTGCTGAATGGGAGCACTTTCATATACTTTCATTATGAAAATAATATTTGTCTTAACTATTCTGAAGGGCCATTCACTGGTCTATTATGATAACTATAAAAACGTGTTTGTACCCTTTACCACATTAAGGAAACTCAGAAATTATCACAGAAATGGGGATAAATTTTAATCAAAATATGGATATTAATTTTTCTGATTAAATAAGGTACACTAGGATTTAAATGGGCTGCCCAGGTGGAATAGTGGTTAAGAATCCACCTGCCAATGTGGGGTTTGCTGGAGACCTGGGTTAGACCCGTGAGTCAGAAAGATCCCCTGGAGTAGGAAATGATTACCCACTCCAGTATTCTTGCTGGAGAATTCCGTGGACAGAGAAGCCTGGCAGTCTACAAAAAGGCTCTACAGAGGAGCTTTTGAAGTCCACGGGGCAGCAAAGAGTTGGACACGACAGAGTGACTGAACATGGACACATACACTAAGAGTAAACACTATGCTGGCATTTAGAAATATATTTTCAAAGAATATTTACTGTCTTGGGAAATGTGTGACATGTTAAATGAAATAAGCAAGACCAGAAAAGTATGTATGTGTACACATACACACACACTCACACACACACACAGTATCTTGAGGTTCTATCCCAAAATAATAAAAGTTACTTTTGTTTTCTCTGGTTTAGTGGAATTATGGATGATTTTTATTTTCTTTATATTTTTTTCATGATCTCTATATTTTCTGGATGGAGTATGATTATCTTTATCACCATAACAAAAGTCTACTGTAAAGAGTAACAATTAAGAACACTCAGGAGTTATGTAACTTGAGGAACTCTAAATTGAATTTTATTGTATTTTTTTAAACTTTTTAATGTCAAGATACTTTATATATTTGCATTTTTTTCTTAATCAAGACATACCTATACTTTAGTGATAGAAAGAAAAAAAACTCTATTTTTAGAAACTACTTGAAAGTCTTCCAATTTTAATAAGATACGTATTCTGAAATATTTGTAATTTTTCATTCAAATTTAAAACTCAGGTGATTTACATATCTATTTCATGTATACATTAGATTATACCTCAGGAGAACGATACCCGCTCTAGCCTGACATATAAATACATCATCCATGAGGACTCTGCACCTACAATCAACAGCAACAATGTCATCCAGGAAGAATTAGATACTTTTGAGTGGGCATTGAAGAGCTGGTCTCAGTGTTCCAAACCCTGTGGTGGAGGTAACAAATTGAACATACTAAAATGTAATTCATATAAAAGCCAATCTTCTTCCTTCTGCCTTAAGGATTGTGTCTAACTGAGGATACAACCTGAGAAATACCAGACATAACGAGAACTTAAATATAAAGCATTTGGACTGAAATCTCAGGGTCTACAAATGATAGGAATCCATTCATATCAGTAGTAGACCATCTTAAAACTCCTTGGCCCTTTCCCCTTGTCTTGAATCCATGCAGTGGTACCCTTAGTCCCTTTATTCTTTCCTAACTCTCCCAAACCTCGGTGTCTTTTGGTTCTTACCTTCCTTCTCCTCCACCTTTACTTCCCACACCTATGCATTGCTTTTCAGCATTAATAATGGAAGAGCTCTTAGTTGCACTATGTACCAGATACTCTTTAAGTGTTTTATATTTTAATGATGACTGGCTCTAAGAGGTTGGTGCTATTTTTACCTCTGTCATACTGATGGGGAAAGCGACGCACAGGGAAGCTCAGCACTGTAAGATACAAACCCAGGTAGGTAGTCTGGCTTCTTCGTGCCTGTTTATACTGCATTCTGCTACCTGTCTGCTCTCTCTCTGGAGTAGATCCATTAAGCTCATCTCAAAGTTTCTCAGTCTCTCCCATCATCCATTCCCTTAGTTTGGAACAACAAGTGCTCCCCAATGGAGCTGGCCTAGACAGAATTCTCTCATAATAGTAACACTTCATAGTTGAGAACAAGAAATTATTCATAGTAGGGAATGCCTGGGTAAATATTTATACTTTTAAATTCAAAGATGTATTTTTAAAGGCTTTTCTCTAGAAAGGACATAAAACGTTTTTAGATAATTATTTAAAATGACACTTTAGGTACTTTCTTAGTGGTTCAGTGGCTAAGACTGCACTTTTACTGCAGAGGGCACAGGTTCAGTCCCTGGTCAAGGAACTAAGATACTGTGTGCCACAGGTGTGGTCAAAAACTAAATAAAACAAAAATGATACTCTATCCACCACAAAATGATTATTTAATTTGGATCCTACTGCATCTGCCTGCAGTACAGGAGACCCAGGTTTGATCCCTGGGTCAAGAAGATCCCCTGGAGAAGGAAATGGCAGTCTACTCCAGTATTCTTCACTAGAAAATCCTATGGAAAAAGGAGCCTGGCGGGCTATAGTCCTTGGAGTCACAAGAGCTTGATGTGACTTAGTGACTAAATTGCCACCAACCACCACTGCATCGTCAACATCTACTTGGTCACAAGACTTTCAGATACACCTTTTTAATGTCTACTAGATCTATCCCTCCCTCATCAGGCTTCCTTCTCGACTTTGACAGAGAAGATTATTGCAGAAGTCTCTTAACTAGCCAACTAAATGTGATTTTCTTCTCTTCATTTCTAGGTAATTTATTGAATGGATGAATAAATGAATGAATAGAATTATATTCCTTGATTCAGATCCTTCTTTCTCTCAATATGTTACCCTGAAGACAAAACATAATTTATCTAATATCCCTGACCAAAATGAAAACCTGAATCGAACCACTAGGAGACAGATAAACCCAGATTGTGGGACATTTTACAAAACAACTGGCTTATCATCTCAAAAATATTAAAAGACAGAAAGAGATTAAAACTATTCCTGATTAATACCATGACAACTAAATGCAATGCATGTTCTTTGATTGGAGAAACATTTTTATAGAGTTCATTATAGGGCAATTGATAAGTTTTGAATATCATCTTCATATTAGATAATAGTATTATATTTGGGTTAAATATTCTGACTTGAGAGTATATTGTGGCTATGTGGGATAATGTGCTTGTTATAAGCTATATGCTGAGGTATTTAGAAGTGAAGAAGCAGAATGTTAGCAACTTACTCTCAAAAGTTTCAGCAACATTTTATATGTAAATGTATATGTGGTACTGGTTTAGTTGCTAAGTCATGTCTGATTCTTGTGATCCCATGGACTGTAGCCTGCCAGGCTCCTCTGTCCATTGGATTCTCCAGGCAAGAATATTGAAGTGGGCTGCCATTTCCTTTTCCAGAGGATCTTCCCAACCCAGGAATCGAATCTGGCTCTCCTGCATTGCAAGCAGATTCTTTACTGATATAATTTGTTTATTATATGTTATAATTAATATATATGATGTAAAAATACGTATATCAAATATGCTGACATGGTAACAAAAAGTTAATCTAGGTGTAAGGCATATTCACGTGCTTTCCTTACACTTTTTTAGATTTGAAATTTTCCAAAATTAAAAAATAATATATACATACACATATACAATGTTTTTTAAACATTAAAAAATAACATATATATATGTGTGTGTTTTTTAAATGTCCAAGTCGGTGCCTTGGGAAACCCTCAATAACTCCCTAAACATTTGTGTGGCCCACAAGTCTTTTAAGATTGGATCCCATACTTCAGCCATTCAAAGAGCCCTGTAGTTTTCTATGTCATTTCATTTGCTTGGGGTATTATTCTGCTTCATTCTCTTTGTTGTTGTTCAGTCTCTAAGTCATGTCCAACTCTTTTGGGACCCAGACACGGATACTGGAGTGGGTTGCCATTTCCCACTACAGGGGATCTTCCTGACCCAGGGATCGAACTCATGTCTTCTACAGGGGCAAGTAGGTTCTTTACCACTGAGCCACCAGTGAAGTCCATTCCCTTTACTGGTGCTGTCTGAGCTTGAGGATTCTGCCCAGGGAAGTGCTGATCTTGTAAACATTCTCTGTCTCTACTCCAGCTAAGGTAGAGAACTTCCCCTCTGTGTTCCTTTGCTGCCCTCTACAGTCAATTATTGACATAGCTTTGTAGAAGCCTATGTCACTAGGTATGACATAGTTTTCCTATCTGATTATCTTACTAGACTGTATTTCAGGATCTAGTTCATTAACAAGCATGCAGTTGCTATTTAATACTTCATTAAAAGATTTTTGTTGATTTAATTTTTATTAATTATTTAATTTGCTTCTGGAACTAGAGCACCTAGAACAGTGCCTCGCTCAATAAATACTTGATGAAAGAAATGAATGAATAAATGATCAAATAGGTGACAGAATGAATAAATGATTAAATCAAAAATATATTTGTCTCCCCAGGGTTCCAGTACACTAAATACGGATGCCGTAGGAAAAGTGATAACAAAATGGTCCATCGCAGCTTCTGTGAGGTCAACAAAAAGCCAAAACCTATTAGAAGAATGTGCAATATTCAGGAGTGCACACATCCACTGTAAGCATTTATCTTACCTATCTGTATATACCAAGGACAAAATGAAAGGGATTAAATGTCATTAGCTCTTTTTAGTTTTAATTTAATTTTTAGTCAAAGCTAATATGTATACCTGCTTACAGTGATCAGATCATTTCATAGAAATTATATAAACCTTTAGTCCTGTGTTTTTTAACCATATTTCTGCTTCTCACTTTTACTTCTGCTTCTCTTCTTTATTGAAGTACAGTTGATTTACAATATTGTGTTAATTTCAGCTGTGCAAGAAAATGATTCCATTTTTTTCAGATTACCTGACTTTATAAGTTATTACAAGATATTGAATATAGTTCCTTGTACTACACAGTAAATCCTTTCTGCTTCTCTATTTTAGGTATAGTAGTTTGTATCTCTTGATCCCATACTCTTAATTTATTCCTCCTCACCCCCCTTTCCCCTTTGGTAACCGTAAGTTTGTTTTCTATGTCTGTTTCTGTTTTGTATATAGATCTGTTTGTATGCATGTGCTTTGCTTAGTCGCTCAATCATGTCTGATTCTTTGTGACTNTCCCATACTCTTAATTTATTCCTCCTCACCCCCCTTTCCCCTTTGGTAACCGTAAGTTTGTTTTCTATGTCTGTTTCTGTTTTGTATATAGATCTGTTTGTATGCATGTGCTTTGCTTAGTCGCTCAATCATGTCTGATTCTTTGTGACTCGATGGACTGTAGCCTGCCAGGCTCCTCTGTCCATGGGGATTCTCCAGGCAAGAATACTGGAGTGGGTTGCTATGCCCTCCTCCAGGGGATTTTCCCAACCCAGGGATCAAAACCACGTCTCCCAAATCGCTGGTGGATTCTTTACCATCTGAGCCACGAGGAACTTAACTTTATCCTTCTTGGGTCTGCTGAGTTAATTACCTTATGTCCAGGTTTCCCTGGTGGCCAAGAGTACCTATGACTATGAAATATATACCTGTCATGTAATACCTATCTTCAAATGAGAGTCACTATTGACGTCTTCAAAACTGAGTAAACTTTCTCAGTTGCTACCATTCATTCTTACTGTCAGCTGACAAACTAGGGCAATCTTAAACTCTGAAGAGCAAAAACTGCCAAGGTTTTAACTTGCTTATATTTTGGTGCTGCATATATGGGCTTCCCAGGTGGCTCAGTGGTAAAGAATCTGCCTGCCAGTGCAGGTTCAATACCTAGGTTGGAGAAAAAAAGGCAACCTACTCCAGTATTCCTGCTTGGGAAATCTCATGGGCAAAGGAAACTGGCGGACTACAGTCCATGAGGTGACAAGAAAGCCAGACCTGACTTAGTGACTAAACAGCAACAACAACAAGCTCTGTATATACAGAATTTTAAAATGCAGAGAGAAAGTAACTTTGGAAAGGACAAATAGTATGCTTCCATTACATTCTGACAGATTGATTAACTGGAGGTAATCAATGGTGACAACCCTTCGGGATATATGCAATGAAGAATTCTCTGTAACAGTGTATCCATAGCTAAATTGGAGAGTGCTGGGACACTGACCTTGAATTTGGATGTGTAATTTGGGAATGTCCCCGAAAAAGCAGCAGCAGTCAAATCAGTTTGTCATGGCAGGGATCAGATGGATCCTTTTTATATTTCCTTTGAGATATTTAACACCCTGAGGCAAAAGTTCACTGGTATCATGTTTTTAGATTCCACATATAAGTGATATCACATGATACTTGTCTTTTTCTGACTTAACTTCCTATGATAATCTCCAGGTCCATCCATGATAGTGTATGTGGTATTATTTCCTTCTCTTTTTGATGAGTACTAGCAATCAGTACACCGCATCCTGTTTACCAGTGGGGGCTAGTTTTGAAAACTACCATCATGCCTGAATCTAACGGGAAAACCTGAAGCTGGGTTTCCAAAGCCTTCTGTAGATGATCCTTTCGGAAGAGGGAAGGTTGTTTCAAAGTCGCCGGGGAGGCAGAATACCAAGGCCTAAAAAATAGAAGTGTCAGATCTATTTTTGTTAGAAAGTTCTGAGACTGATGCATGCATATTTCTGAAGTTGCCTCCGGGGTGGTATCTCACCCAGAGAGCAGAAAAACCTAGGCTTACGGTGCAGGAAGGGGTGCAGGTGCCCCGGGGTGTCCATGGGCAATGGTAACCCCTGACCCCCACCCCTGCAGCTGGGCGGCGGAAGAGTGGGAGCACTGCACCAAAACCTGCGGCACTTCCGGCTACCAGCTGCGCACGGTGCGCTGCCTGCAGCCGCTGCACGACGGCACCAACCGCTCGGTGCACAGCAAGTACTGCGCGGGCGACCGGCCCGAGAGCCGCCGGCCCTGCAACAGAGTGCCCTGCCCGGCCCCGTGGAAAACGGGGCCCTGGAACGAGGTGGGTGTGCGAACTCTGAGGGGCCGGCGCGGGGGGCGTATGTGTGTGGAAGCATGTGAAACATATTTTAATTTCCCTTCTGTATCGGGTGGGCTTTGTGTGAATGGAGAAACTGTCACATTGTGTGGAATCAGTAAGCACCTGCGCGTAGTAAGAAAAAAATGATATTTTAAAACAGTGTTTGCATGTAAGATCCACTGATGGGGGCAAGCCACATTTGGATGCTTTGGGATACAACGCTGTCTAAAAGGTGACTGATTTTCTAATATTAGTGTTGACTGCGCTGTCCCTTCTAGATACGTTTCAAATCCCTAACCTTGAATTTAGGGCCCTGCCCTGTGTGACACCCTACTGCTTTGTGTGTGTGTGTGTGTGTGTGTGTGTGTGTGTGTGTGTGTGTTTAATTGAGGTATAATTGATAAAACACTACCTTAGATTCAGGTGTACAACTTAATGATTTGGTATTTGTATACATTGCAAGATGATCACCAGCAATCAATAAATAAATCCCATGATAACTCTTCTTAATCTGTCTTCCTTTATTCCACCTCTTTGTCCCAGTCTGAGGAAACTGTTCACTGTTCCAAAGACCAGCTGGTTGGAGCCTCCTCACTTCTGGCTGGCTTACCCTTCCCTTTCTGTCTGTCTGACCTTCTACCCATCATCCATCAAGGCTCAGCTTCATGTTTCAAAATACCACCTTCCAGGGGTGCCTTTTCTGCAGTCCTTCTTCATTCCAAAAGCAGAAGCCTGCCAATGGCTTGCTGATCACAGCAGTGTATCGTAACTCTGTCTTTGAGCCTGTGCTCAGCACTAGACCGGGCATTTCTAAAAAAAAAAAAAAAAGGATACTTTGCTTCCCCAGTGCCCAGTTGATGCCTGTCTGAATAACGTCTGTTTGGTGACTGGCTGAATCAGTGTCTTCATCCGTGTATTAACCACAGATCTTTGATGTTTCTAAAGATTCCAAATAAGGAATTATGGGGTCATAGAAGAGTGGTTAGGAGGACAGGGACTCAAAAGAGCAGATAGAGAACGAAGGAGGAAGTGGAGGGCAGATCCAGGATGGAAGGAACAAGCCAATGAAAGTTATCTGCCCAGGACTGGGAGAACTCACCTTTCACTCTCTTCAGAGCCCTAGAACAAGTCTTCTTCCTCTACAGATCCTACCTAGATCACTAGCACGGCTGTTTCTGGGCTTAGTTTTAGAGCAGTTAGCCCCTTCCTTAAATAAATGAATTTATGGGACTAGAATAATAGTAGTTCCAGCATAGCACATAAGTCAGTTTGCCATCTGTAAGGAAGATGAGAGAAGGGGAAGCTCAATCCGAGATCCACTCCCTGAAGATGGACTCCACCACTGGTTTTAGGAACCCCACTCCAGTACTCTTGCCTGGAAAATCCCATGGACGGAGGAGCCTGGAAGGCTGTAGTCCATGGGGTTGCTGAGGGTTGGACACGACTGAGTGACTTCACTTTCACTTTTCACTTTCATGCATTGGAGAAGGAAATGGCAACCCACTCCAATATTCTTGCTTGGAGAATCCCAGGGACGGGGGAGCCTGGTGGGCTGCCATCTATGGGGTCGCTCGGAGTTGGACATGAATGAAGCGACTTAGCAGCAGCAGTAGAAAATGTTAACACTGTAACAATGACTTCTTCAGCATCAAATGCTTGCTATGTGCCAGACTTACCTGCTTTATGTACAATGTTTCCTTTGCTTTATTTACTCCAACAATTCTGTGAGGCTTGCAGAGAAAAAGCAATGTTCCCAGGCTGGTGAAGGATGGAGCCAGGGTTTATACAGGATTCTCTGTCTCCAAAGTCACTGTAACACTGCACAGCAGAGAAAGAACCCCAGAGCTGTGTATGCATGTATGCTTGTGTGTGCATGTGTGTGCCTGATTGTGCACACGGGGAAAGGAAGAAAGACAATGTTGGTGGAGTAAAATGTCTACAATCATAGCCTTTGTTTCTGTAGTGTTCAGTGACCTGCGGTGAGGGAACAGAGGTGAGGCAGGTCCTCTGCAGGGCCGGTGACCACTGCGACGGGGAGAAGCCTGAGTCTGTCCGAGCTTGTCAGCTGCCTCCCTGTAATGGTAGGTGTGACACTGATTGATTTCACTGCTCTGACTATGGTTAACTTTTTTCTTTATTTTGATTTTTTAATTAATGCATTTATTTTAATTAGAGAACAATTACTTTACTGTGATAGCTTTTGCCTTACATCAACAAGAATCAGCCATAGGTATACATGTGTCCCCCCATGCTGAACCCCCTTCCCACCTCCCTCCCCTACCCTATCACTCTAAGTTGTCTCAGAGCATCAGCTTTGAATACCCTGCTTCATGTATCAAACTCTCACTATGACCATGTTTTTGAGCCACAAAAAAGGAGAATTTTCTTTGGGGACAAACTCTGGAATTCCCATTTACTTATTGAAAAATAACTTTAGGAAAACACACTTGAGATATTAGCCTAATAAAGTTCTTTAAGATGAGTGTCTGAGGCAGTATCCCCTCCAGTTAGTTACCATCACCACTGCAGCCTGCATGGTCCCCAGTGGACAGTAATGCTGGGGTGAGGGCCGTATCACCCCATATGAAGTTTCTGTCAATATGTGTTTCTAGAAGTAGCTACTTATTTTCTCTCTGATTTTCTTTATAACTTCACATTATTGTTAAAGGCATAATAATGCAGAATCTTATGCTATGTTTTACTAAAATTATTCAGTTGAGACATGCAGATGATAAATGTCATTCACAAAGCCATTTCCAATACCTGCATCCATATCCATGAAAGTGAAAGTCTCTCAGTCATGTCCGACTCTTTGCAACCCCTTGGACTATACAGTCCATGGAATTTTCCAGGCTAGAATACTGGAGTGAGTAGCCTTTCCCTTCTCCAGGGGATCTTCCCAATCCAGGGATTGAACCCAGGTCTCCCACATTGCAGGCGTATTATTTACCAATTGAGCCACAAGAGAAGCCCAGGAATACTGGAGTGGGTAACCTATCCCTTCTCCAGTGGATCTTCCCAACCCAGGAATTGAACCCGGGTCTCTTGCATTGCAGGTGATTCTTTACCAATTGAGCTATGAGGAAAGCCCAAATATTCAACAAATGTGCTTGCAAAATAGGCAGCTTGTACCTAGGCTAAAATTTGCTTGAACTATTCCTTCAGTATTGCAAAAACAGAGTCTCTTTTCTTTATTTTAAAGTGCAGATCTTCCTCAATTTACAGGAGAGTTATATCCTGATAAACTCTTTCTGAGTTGAAAATACATTCAGTCAAAAATGCATTTAATACAACTAATTTACAGAACAGGGCTTCCGAAGTGGCTCAGTGATAAAGAACCTGCCTGCCAATGCAAGAGATGTAGATTCCATCCCTAGGTGGGGAAGATTCCCTGAAGGAGGAAATGGCAACCCACTCCAGTTTTCTTGCCTGGAAAATTCCATAGACAGAGGAGCCTGGTGGGCTAGGGTCTCAAAGAGTCAGACATGACTGAGCATGCATGCACATGTCATTGCCTAGGCACAACTTACTGAACACCATGCCCTAGCCTTAAACATGCTCTTAGCACTTATGTTAGCCTACACTTGGGCAAAACTATCTAACTCAAAGCCTATGAATAGTTGTCTGGGTACAGTATGATTAAAAGTTGTTTGCCCTGGTGTTCACCTGACTGACGGGGAGCTGCGGCTGCTGCCCTGCCCAGCATCACGAGAGGATCATTCCATTTATCACTAACCCAGGAAAGATCCATATTCAAAATTTGAAGTACAGTTTCTACTGAATGTATATGGCTTTCACGCCATTGTGAAATCCATAAATCAAAAGTGGCACTGTCGTGAGTCCGGGATGTCTGTGTAATTCAATTTGCTGTTGTAATAAATAGCATACACTGGAGGGTTTCAGCTTCTGTAACTCTGTCTCCTCTTCCTTTTCTGTCACTCTCTCTACATCTGCTTGTGCGCTGTCTGTCTCGTTTTGTGTCTCCACTTAACTCTCCTCTCATTTCCTCTGTGGGTCTCACTCCCTGCTTCTGATCTGCTGTCACCTGCTGTTTGTGGGTTGCTCCCTGGTGGCTCAGATCGTAAAGCGTCTGTCTACAATGTGGAAGACCCGGGTTCGAGCCCCGGGTTGGGAAGATCCCCTGGAGAAGGAAATGGCAATCCACTCCAGTACTATTGCCTGGAAAATCTCATGTACAGAGGAGCCTGGTAGGCTACAGTCCATGGGGTCGCAAAGAGTCGGACACGACTGAGAGACTTCACTGCACGTTCTGTGTACTCCACACGTGCTTTTTTCCACTCACTTTTTCTTGTCTCCCTCTCTCACTCCCTCTCTTCCTCTCCTAGTCTCCCTTCCTCCTCCTCATCTCTCTTCCCCTTTCCCCTTCTCTCTCTCCCTCTGTCTTCCTGACTTCTTTTTCTTCATTTCCCTCTTTTTCTCCATGATACCCCTCCTCCTTCCCTTTCTGGCACATGTGTCTAAGTGTCCTTCTTTCTCCTCCGCTTTTATCTGTCCTTTCCTCCCCTCTCCCTGTCTCTGCCACTCCTCCTCTGTATCTCCATCTTCCCATCTCTTCCCTTCTTCCCCATCTCCTGTCTTCCCTGCCTTCTTTCTTTCCCAACCCCGGGAGTCCCTTCCCTTCTGACTCTCTGGGCCTGTCTCTCTCTCTCTCCCTTCTATTCTCCCGTTACCTGTCTAATCTTCCTTGTGAATGATCCGTCTGCACATTTCCCTTTGATAATGTGGGGTGGCATGAGCAAGTATGACCATGAGGGGGAGACAAAGGACTTACATACTTAATCATTTTTCTCCGGAAAGTATATTCAAAAGTTCAAAGCACAAGTCAAAGCCAAAATAACAAACTTATCTACTCGGAAGATGTAAAATTTACTGTCACTGTAATATTTTACTCTTATAGAAGTGTTACTGTCAGAAGGCTAAACACTTTGTGAGTAAGCTTTATTGATCTTAATAACTGGTAGAGCTGTATATTTCCACGAATATGCCCAATTGTCAGCAGGTATGTGCTTGATTCTCTTCTTTAACCCAAAAGAAAACATTATAGGCATAGAAAGACATAAGCATAGGAAAAAAAATAATTTGTATACAATAAGGGATTGATACTTGGTGTAAAACCCATTAATTTGCAGGGATTTGCAACCTAATTAGGATTACAACCTAATTCTTTTCTAGTATGAGATATTTAAATGCTTCATACTGTATCATAGGTGTGTAAATATCAGGCAAAAACAAGTCATCTTAGAGTTTAGGAAGTGTACATGATATTCTAACTCTAACAAAGGTGATAAGGTTAATCTCTATTGGTCTTGCCAACTGACCCTCCTTTTTTGATTACCCCCTCAAACTTTAGAAAAGGGATTCAATTTCTTTGGCAAGTTATATAGCAAGTTCCTTACCTAGCAATGTAGAATTACCCAACATTACATTGTCATTGTGATTGTATTACATAAATGCCACAATTTATAATTCTTTGCATTTATTATTTGGATATAAGATCACTATTCTGTGTTGGACTATGCACATGGGCTCTGCATAGAATATGCCCTGAAATGGCTAAAAAAGAAGTACAGCCTTTTTATGAACTCAACGTATGGATTTTTTGAAATCTAATTCTTACAACTTATGATTAATAAAATTTTAAAATAATGGAAATAGTATGTACAAACACACCTAGCAAGTATTTTATAAGTGGTACTTAGTATTCTTTAAAGTACTGTCAATTAGATAAAATTAACCATGTATTATTCATAAGAAAGTTGGCACATGTTACCCAGATTTGTGCTTTCAAATAACAAATAACCTGAGAACATTCAATGGTAAACATGAACCTATTGCTTCACTCTGGAGAATATTCTCTGAGTCAAAATTGTATCTTGATTTTTCTTTTAGTAATATAGTTTTAAGATTTAATATGTTCCAACAGATCTTTAGTATTTTTTATTTTCAATTTAAACTTAATATAGAGACTATCATAAAGAGAGAACTAGCATAAAATTAAAAAAAATGCCTCTCTATATCTTAAAAGTATGATAAATCCAATATTCTATTTTCTAAAATCAGAAATACAGTCCTAAGAAGAAAAAAATACCCTCGATCTGAAGACTCTTGATGGGAATGTGAAAGTGTGGGTCAATTCAAGTGCTTTGCACAGAGAGAACAACTTTTTTTAGTAAACTTATTCTCATATTCATACTTTAACTCAAAGGCTCATGTGGAAAACACCCATCAATGTTAGATCTTAGTTAAATCTTTTTATATTCATAAATGATTTTCATGCTTTTCCTCCTTTATTTTTAGTTATATTTATTTTTATATTTAAAATGAAATATAGTTGGCATACAATATTATGTCATTTCGTTATGAAATGAGGACCACAATAAGTCTGTCCCCATACAAAGCTATCACCATATGACTGGCCATATTCCTTAAGCTCTGTGGGACATCCCAATGGCTTATTTATTTTAAAATTGGAGGTTTATACCTCTTAGTCTCCTTCACCTATTTTTTGCTCCTCCCTTAGCAACCACTCCTTTGTTCTCTGAATTTATGATTCTGTTTTTTGGGGTATTTTTAGATTCCACATATAAGTGAGTTCATACAGTATATATCCTTTTCCATCTGTCTTATTTCACTTAGCATAATGCCCTCTAGCTCCATGCATATTGTCCACCGTTTATGTTTGGACATATGTCTTATTTTGTTTTTTTTT